>VUQH01024820.1:0-17277 GCA_015106775.1 Etroplus canarensis
AGACAACATTTAATGACATGCAGCAGTAACAAATAAATGCATGGAGAGTGAAAAGAGGTGGGTGGAGAAGAAATGCCCAGCACATCATAAGAAGTCCCCCAGAAGCCTAAACCTGTTCCAGCAAAACTAAGTTCTAACTATAAGCTTTATGAAAAAGGAAAGTTTGAAGCCTGATCTTAAATGTAGAGAGGGTGTCTGTCTCCTGAAGACAAACTGGGAGCTGGTTCCACAGGAGAGGGGCCTGATAGCTGAAGGCTCTGCCTCCCATTCTACTTTTAAAAACTTTAGGAACCACAAGTAGGTCTGCACTCTGAGAGAGAA
Source organism: Etroplus canarensis (assembly GCA_015106775.1). Taxonomy (NCBI): domain Eukaryota; kingdom Metazoa; phylum Chordata; class Actinopteri; order Cichliformes; family Cichlidae; genus Etroplus; species Etroplus canarensis. The sequence goes on from VUQH01024820.1 coordinate 322, forward strand.
GAGCTCTAATGGGAAAATATGGTACAATGAGATCTTTAAGATAGGATGGGGCCTGATTGTTCAAGACTTTGTAAGTGAATAGAAGGATTTGAAATTCAATTCTGGATTTAACAGGGAGCCAATGAAGAGAAGCTAGTATAGTGGAAATATGATCTCTCTTTCTAGTCTCTGTCAGTACTCTCACTGCAGCATGGCAGAGTTGGTCATTTTAATTAATGGTAATTCTCTTCATGGTGGGACAGCTTTGAACATATTATATGGGAAATGGGAATAGCTTAAAATATGTTGACATCACAAACTGTCCTTAACATAGGTTTATGTAAGTCCTGTTTCATATTGCTTAATGATACTGAAACAGTCACTGCTCCAAATTCCCTAATGGCCAAAAACATTTTACAGAGATGTAAAGACTGAATTTTTACATTCTTAACTACATTACATTACAATTCTATATTGTAAACACACTGGGTGATAAAATCATCACTTATGTTCTCTTCCATCTTAAACCAATTTTCATACATACTGGAATCAAGCAGAACCAATGGCTGCCTGGAAATCAGAAAATCAATCATAAAACTTCGTGTGCTTTGGAAAATGGTCTGCAATAAAATATTCCAGATTTGCCGTTAATGGGCTAAAACATGAAAAACCACAAGTACTGCATGATCCATTAAGCCTGTGTACCATTCTGCGCTGTCCACTAACAAAGTGTTTTTGCATCAGTATTACTGGCACCCACTGGCATGTATTTCACCGAACATCCACTGCAAAATGAGCTTGCTCATGAAAGAAAAAGGTTTCCAGGCAAATTGTCAAATGATCTCACTAAGGTCCAGCTTGTTTGTTAGATTCTTGGCAGGTACATTTAAAAAGTACTGGGTTCACTACGAGCCTTCTCTTTTAAAACAAGCAACATTCTATAAATACAGAAGTCTAACACTAAAATAATCCTGCTTTTTTTAAACAATGTTATATAGTTTTCCTTCATGGTTTGGAAAAAAAATCTCATTGCTGTAGATGTGGGAGTTTATACATCTATTCTGAAAACTTGGGCTAACGATTATGAACAGCGTCCACCAGGGTAGGAGTGGCTCAGCAGGTGTATTGGACCATCTACCAATCAGAAGCTCAGTGGTTAACCCAGGTGAATCCAAGCTTGTCCAGTGTGCATGTCAAAGTGTCCTGAATCCCTGAAGTGTCAGTGTATGTGTTAAATTTAGAACACATAGGATTAAGCACTGTATGAATTTTATGAATTTGTAGGTGAATGAGGCTTGTATGAATGAGACGAAATGCTCTCTCTTTCTCTTTCTCTCTATCAGTGCTCAAAAAAAATTAAAGGATCACTTTTTAATCAGATTACAGCATCAAGTCAGTTAAACTTGTGTGATATTGATGTGGTCAGTAAGTATCAGAGCGGGTTGTTAATCAGTTTCAGCTGCCTTTACGTTAATGAAATCAACAACACGTGGACTAGAGGGGCAACACTGAGACCACTCCCAAAACGGGAATGGTTTTTACAAGTGGAGGTCATCTTTTCTGAATGTTTTATCACTAGTTTTGTATTTGGCTAGGGTCAGTGTCACTACCCGTAACATGAGGTGATACCTGGACTCTACAGAGGTTGCACAGGTGGTCCAACTCCTCTACGGTGGCACATCAGTACGTGTCAGAAGGTTTGCTGTGTCTCCCAGCACAATCTCAAAAACATGGAGGAGATTCCAGGAGACAGACAGTTACTCTATAGGAGAGCTGGACAGGGCTGTAGAAGGTCCTCAACCCATCAGCAGGACCGGTATCTGCTCCTTTGTGCAAGGAGGAACATTACGAGCACTGCCCGAGTCCTACAAAATGACCTCCAGCAGGACACTGGCGTGACAAAGCAATCAGAAACAGACTTCATGAGGGTGACCTGAGGAACCGATGTCCTCTAGTGGGTCCTGTGATTACTACCTGGCACCTTGGAGCTCGACTGGCATTTGCCATAAAATATTTGGTAGGTGAGCCACTGGCATCCTGTGCTTTTCACAGCTGAGAGCAGATTCACCCTGAGCACATGTGAGACGTGAAGGGATCTGGAGACCTGGAAAATGCTATGCTGTCTTTAACATTGTTCAGCATCACTGGTTTGGCGGTGGGTCAGTGATGATCTGGGGAGGCATATCCATGGAGGGGTGCACAGCCCTCTGCAGGCTATGCATCCCTCCACGGATATGCCATTAGTTATCAGGATGAAATCCTTGGACCCACTGTCAGACCCTACGCTGGTGCAGTGGGTCCTGGGTTCCTGCCGGTGCACAACAATGCTCGGCCTCATGTGGTGACAGTATGCAGGCAGTTCCTGGAGGATGAAGGAACTGATAGCACTGTCTGCCCCCCACGCTCACCTGACCTAAATCCAACTAACCAATAGAACACCTCTGGGACATTTTATTTTGGACATGGGGACCATGAGAGAGAGAGAGCAAGTTTGTTGTTAGTGCAGTCTGGAAAAAAAATATGAAACTGTAAGAGGCAAATTAATATTTTATGCATTTGTTCTCAGAAAGGCCGCTCTGTTCATAATTCTACAGGAGATGTGGATCAAACTTCTGGATCCACCCAAGACAGGAGCTGCACAACACAGACATTCAACAGAACAACACATATCTTTCCTCCTGAAGTTTCATTATGATGTTCCATGTGAGCGCAGGTCTTGTACTGTGCTTTGCCCTGCATAATTTTCCTTTTTATTAATTAATTTATTTTAACAAGGGAGCATGTACTGCTAATGTCAGAAAATAATTACTGAAAGTGGCACTTGGGTCCATGTAGATGCTTGAATAACTAAAGTCAAAACATGGTGGAGGCTGAGCAGTCTGACTCCCTTTTGGTCTAGAATTTGAGTCGTCATATTTTGGTTGCACAAAAGCGTTCAGTAGAAGTCCTTAAATATCTGTAATAGACCCCCTGGGATCATAACAAAATGTTTTCTGCAGATATTGCCACTGTCATGGATCTCGTCACTGTACTTACCAAGTAAATTCAGAAGCAGATGGAAAAACTTAACCTTGTGATGAACATGTGAAATTGTCTCTTTGAACCCAAAACCACTTTCTGGTTGATATAACCAAACAGCAACTGAAAAAAAGATCCCAAAAATAAAACTCTAAAACAGCTTTCCTGCATGGGACTCGAATGTGTAGGTGTGTCAAATGATCCCTTGCAGTTTTTGTGTTTTCTCAGCTCAGGAGCAGTACTGTGCATTTTGAAAATCTGTGTCATTTGTATCCTTAATGCAAAAATACAATAAAACATGCTAATATCCTATTCTGATGTAGTACCAAAGACCTATAGGGTTCTGAAGGCCTGATTTGAAGAACCAATGGGAACACATAGGTGTTCTGGATAGTGCTGGAGTTGAACCCAAACAAAAAAACACTTTCTGTGGTTCTACAGGCATTAGCGTCTTCTGGAAAAACACACTATATAAGAATGGCCAGCTTCCCACATAGTGTAGATGATTACACAGTTCCACAGTAAATCAGTTACAGTCTTTTTCCACATGAATTCCAGAGGCTATATCTTAAATCAGGGGCGTTTGTGTTTATCTGTGTGAGCTTTCTGACATGTCTGAGCATCCCTGTTGTCTGTGTAATGTATTAAAAAGATGTTACACGGAATAAACACGATCTCCCTAACATGAAAGTCAGGCCATCTCATCATGAATCTCCGAACTGAGCAAGATATGAAATAATTTAGGAGCTAACGCTGTCTTAGTCTTGGGCCCTAAAAACATTCTTTTTCAAATTGCACCATTATTTTTATAAAGAGCTTTCCCATGCTCCATTTGTCTGTTTAATACAGCACATCTGGTGAATTCATTTTCCTATCTGGCTTTCCTTGTGAAAAACAGTCTGTCGTCATTGCATTGATGGAAGGGTGGGGCGGGGGTGAGGGGCAGCAGCATGGAGACCTGTAGCCTCTCGGGTGAGAGGCATTACAGCTTTATGAGTGATAGACTGCCTCGGCGCTGTCCGAGTTGGGCCAAGCTGAGAGCCAGCAGAACACATTGTTATGGCAACATCACAATGAGTGTGTTTAGACTAGGCTGTGCTGAGCAGTGAGGTAATGCCTGTGATGTAACTTCAAGGAAGCACACAGGGGAGAAGGGAATATGGACTATAGAGGGCAATGGTGGAACTGGCACTAATGTTTGCCAGACCGCAGCACACAGGGTTCTGCAGGAATCAGAAAATGAAGAGCATGGGCAAACACACAATAACAGATCTGGGATCTAGGAAAGTTTTACTTGGACGCGTGTTGAGCTCCAAATCACATAGTGGGTACTGAAAAACTAAGTCCAGTTGTTGATGGGAAGTAACCTGAAACTAGTCCATTACTGTAGCATCGTAAGCAGTATTTGAACATGTCTGAAGAAATCTCCTCGTGCTTCAGCCCTTCCAGCCGGATTTTGGCAAAGGAGACGAAGTCGAAAGCAGCCAAATCCTGGGAGGTCAGCTGACCTCAGCATCGGCAGAAAGCAAGCGGCGAGCTGCTCACCTGTTGCTTTTGAAGGCTCCTCTTTGGTGCAGCCATCATCAAATAAAGTTGAGCCAATCCGAGCCTGCTGATGTAGAGTCTGGGAACGGTCGTTACAACGCTGCTTCTGCACCATGATGCTCTTCACCAGTGTGCCAGTGTCACAAAAGTAACATTGTTAACTCGGTATTTTAGAGTGGACTGCAAGTGGGGACAGGAGTGTAAGGTCAGAATGCACGTAAAGAGATTCAGTTTGAAAGATAACATCTAGGTTTTTAGATCTTTTTTCTGCAGGTGGCTAAAATACCACCCAACCCATCAGAACTTTTTGAAGGTAAACCAAAGACTCCGTAGATGTTAAGAAATGAAAATGCTCATGCAGATTTTCAGAGCAAGGGGGTTGAGGTGACTGCAAAATCCTCACCTCTTTTTGTTTCAAGTGGACCTCAACAACTTCAGCGGCTGTGTCTGTTCAGGCTCCCACCTCGTTCCTCAGCTGCAGAACATCTGAACTGGAGCTGCCCCTCCAGAGGCCTTTGCTGCCTGCTAATTTGGTGTTCCTCAAAACCCAGACAGAAGGAAAATTACTGCAATGCCTTTGCAAAAAATAGCAAAACATGTTTCGTAACCGTCTAATGTCAAACATAGCAATTGTACTTGTGTTGTTTCTGTCGCTGCTATTTAAACTTTGCTTTCTTTTCTCCCGCTTGCTGGTTTTCATGCTCACCATAGCGTTTCTTCCATCATCACAGCACTGGTGGGAGCGTGTGGCCTATTCCAGAAACAAAATTGCCCAGGAGAGCTTCGCTATTCGTTTGTCTGAGGAACCCAGAGATTTTCTATGGGTGTGCCACTCTATTTTGCTCCACTCGGGAACTCGGCTGTAATTGCTTGTTTAAGGATAATAACAAGGGAAGATTCTCGGAGGAGCCCGGCACCGCAATAACCAGCCTTGAGGCAAGCACCGCAACCGCAGTGCAGTGGGACAGAGGAGTGGAGGAGGAGGGAGAGGAACAGAGGAAAAGAGGGACAGACTGGGTGGTAATTAAGGGCTTATTTTTCCTGCCAACTAAAGAGCATCTGCACAGCTCTCACCTGCTCAGAAGGGACTGTGCCGCTGCTTGTGTGCCGGTGTGTGCGCGCATACTCATGCTTGTCTGATTCATTTCTTAAAAGCCGGCGTTCGCTGCATGCACTCTCCCCCAGTGGCTCTCTGAGAGCGTGTATGTTTAATGTAATGCAGGGACGGCAGCCAGCTCAGGCAGCAGGCCTGTCAGACGGAGGGAGGTAATTAAATTAAAGGTGGCACTCCGGCAACCTGGAGGCTGATCGTGGCATGTGGGATTTTAGTGTGATCCCCAGGACTCATAGTCTCCCCTCTCTCAGTAACACAGAAGAGGCCTGTACTACCCACCATGCTCGCGGTATATCACAGCAGTGCAGCACGGGAAGACAAACCTTCAGGAGTACACGTGATCACTATCATACTAGAATTCATATACAAGCGCTATCTGCTTCCTGTTAGAATAACAAACACTTTCAGGTGGAGGCTCAGGAGCTCAGACATGAGTATAGCTCAGGGAGACCGCCACATTGCGGGTGGGGGTGGGTGGGGTCAACGTGTCTACACAAGGTGTCTGATTTCTGTGCAGCAGAGTGACAGGGTGTAATATGGTGGGGGCATGTTCCCCTGCAGCCTGAGGTATGAAGGTGTTGGAAAACCTAGAGGGTTTTGTTACCTCCTCTCTGATGGGAGGGGGATAAACAGTCCAGGGAAGGGTGGGATGGATCTTGGGTGATCCTGGACCCTCTGCAGCGGATGCAGCGCTGGTTGAAGATCTCCAACATGGCCTGTCCAGTTGTTCTGTTTAGACACTGTACATGTTCCAGTCACATCTGGTATGATGGCTGAGATGGGTAGGCAACCCTGCTTCAGCCTCCAGAGGGTGTGGTGGTGGTGGTCAGGTTATCTGCCAGGTCCACCAGGAACTTCATGGAGCTGGCCCTTAACCCAGCCTCATCCCCCAAATCAACAGGTGGTGCTGCCCTCCTGAAGTAACTAATCTTGTTGACACACAGGAAGAGGTTGTGCTTGTTGTATCGTGTTGCTAGCTGCTCCACCTCCACCCTGTATTCAGTCTCATGCTTTTTGCGGATGAGATCCACAACTGTAGTGTCATCAGCATACATGAAGATGTGGTTGCTGGAGAGGGACAGTCGGACAGTGGAATGCAGGCAAGAAACTGAGGAGTCATGTGTGAATCAATTTGCATATTTATAGATATACACAAAACAATGTGCTATATTAAGATATGAAAGGATTCATATTATGGGAAACTTTTTTCAAGAAAGATGGACAAGTATGAAGAGCTGAATGACAAGAAGACCAGAAGACGACTAATCATAACATGGATACTCAGCAAAAAGGAACAAACCATGAAGTGAAAACTGGGTGTTACTGGAATAAGTCTGATCAATACAGCTTTCAACTTTCAGGACTTAAACAATTACTAACCTTAACAGGACTAAATAATAATATTTTTCAGGTTATAAATAACCCAGAGTGCTTTGCACTACAAGCCACGTTCAACCATTTACAAGCATATTCATATAGTACTTTATTCTATGCTTAGAGCCCCTTATGCATGACACGCTTACTTGCATACACACGCATCAAGGCAGTTTCAGGTTCTGTATCATGTCTGAAGAGTCTTTGACCTGTGCAAACCTTCCAGTTAGTGGACAACCTGCTCTGAGCCACAGGAGGGTAGAGCCCAAATCTGCTGCTGATGTGTTAGATTCATCAAGACACCCTCAGATGACTTGATTAAATGAGTGAAAGCTATACTGGCAGCATGTGAATGAGCAACAGGCTACACGGCAGGGTTGTTCATGACATTTTGGCTCATGCTCATTTGCTTTTGTCAAACACGAATGCAAAAATCTTGTTTTGTGTGATGAATCCTGCAATAAACCTTTTTTTCCAGGAGAAAATGGAAAGTAAACAGTATTTACATTTAAGCCAAGTGACCTCTTGTGGTTCCTTAAAGAACTACTGTTCAAATAAACACCAGTGTTGATGTTATGTGTGTGGAAAGCCCGCAAAAAAAGATTTTGGGAAGGATGCGTGGCTTATTGAACAAAGCGTATAACATTGCACTTCTATCAGCAACATCCAGAGCTGGCACACGTAACATGTTATCATTATTAACTTGAGGTGAAGTTTGAACCATTAGAAAACTGTGAACATTTTCCTTTGAGCCCATGTTGATTTTGGCCTCCTACTCCACCTTTTAAACACTATTCTTTAGTTTCTCAGATGTCACTAAAAGTGTTGGACGCGAACATTTACAATGAACAGACATGATTCTGGAGGTCCAGCACAGATGGGGTTCAGTTTCCACTGTACCATAGAGGGTTAGGGGTGTATTCTGCTCTGACAGCTGGCCTTGGAGCAGTGCCTTCACTTTAACAATGATCAGGGCTGCAACTGAGCAGAAAAAAAACTTAACTGTGAGGACAGATTTCAGGCTCATTTGTGATGGCAACTTGGCCTGATTTCACCATTTTAACACCTTCAAAGAAAGAAAGACAAATATTAAGAGTAGAAAAGGAATTAAAACCCCATTTCCAAAAAGGTTTCCAGAACAAAACAAAAATGACACAATAAAATGATTTGCGAATCTCACAGACCAATATTTTGCTCACAGCAAACAGAAAATGTATCAAATGTTGAAAGTGAGACATTTTAGTATTTAATGAAAATTTGAGCTCATCTTGATTTTGATGGCAGCAACATGTCTTTTAAAAAGTTGGGACAGGGCAACAAGAAAAAAAAAACTGGATTGCAAATTGGTTGCAACCTGGAGGAACAGGTTGCAACCAATGAACTTAACTGGCAACAGGCCAGTAATATGATTGGGTATAAAACGAGCACCTCACTGAGACAGAGTCTCTCAAAATTAAAGATGGGCAGAGGTTCTGCAATCCAGAACAATCTCAGAATAATATTCCTCAAAATAAAAGGCTTTGAATATTCCATCATCTACAGCACATAATATCAAAAAATTCTGAGAATCTGGGGACATGTCTGTGACCAAGGGACACATCAAGCTGTTGATGCTGAGTCATCTAGACTTCTCATTCTTTAACACATCATAAAGTCCAAAGATATAAATAGTATTTAAGCCTAAAGTGGTTCCTAAGTGCCCACCTGGACCACATCCCTTTCTGCTTGGCGCCATCTCCTCCACTCCCTGTGAGCTGGGAGGCTCATTCTGCTCTCTTGTGTTTTGCCAGGCTTTATAATAAAACTTTCCACATGCCAATCGTCTCGGTGCCTGCATCTGGGTCACCAGTTCAGCCCCAGTTACGAGAGACGGTCAGTTTAGAATACTGATTGCTAGCATTTACATGGGTTGGAAGAGGCCATTGGTCTCGGGTTAATCCAGTCCTGCGGGACGACCAGAGTGCAGAAGCTGGATCAAGACCTTTGCTTTTTATGATATACCACCACAGTGCGAGCAGATACCAAGGTGCAGTGTGCCAGCCAAGAACTGATCATTTCCTAAATAAAATAAATCTTAGCTGTTTTACAGTAAAACTAATAATTCAGCAACAGTTCATTCACATGCTTTCAAGATGTTAGCCGTTTTTTAAAGTGCTAATTAAAATACTAACTAGTAAGCTACTTTGAAACAAACTGGCCACAGTTGCAGCTAATATTATTAGTATATTTTATCAGCTACTAGTACTTATGACTCACAAGGTGCTGACTGCAGTATTCTTGTGATCCAGCAAACTCCCTGCGCTTCAACAGACTGGAAAAAAATAAATGGAATAGGAAAATATTTCCCAGTCACATCAGAAACCCTCTGTCCTTTTTTTGTTTTGTTTCCTACATTTCTAAGTTACAAAGGGTGTGAAAAGAACATATTCCAATCTAAACTGCATGGTGTCGGTTGTGAGTTGTGTCCTATATGTGTAGAATTGAACCCTTTCCAGTAGCTAAACAGACTTAATATTGATGCCTTACACTGTATTATTGTTATAGATTTCTTGCCACTGGTGACTCATATCGAACCAAAGCTCTGAGCTACTGTGTTGGAGTTGAAACATGCTCACTCATTCTCTCGGTAGAAGTGGATTTCAGGTGTGTAATGTAGTTAATATTATGCACTGTGTAGGATTGTGGGCTGCATTATAAACACCTGATCGTGAACTCACCTCTGTCCAAGGTACTGCTTCAGTAATAGTAATTGATGTGGGCATCTGTGTAACAAGCAGTGATGAAAGAACCTGAGCCAACCTACTCTCTAGAGCGTGGTTACGACCTCCCAGAGGATGCTTCACTACTGAAAGGGAAAGTGAGAGGACTGCTGGCTCAGGTTGAGGCCTTTCCCCTCTGACAGAATTGTCTGCAGTACTGGGTCACTAAAGGAACTGTTTTGGCCCCCTTCTCATCATTATCTACACTGTAGTTTATTCATAAATTTCACCAAACTGTCATCTACAGAAGCTCTCTGATGACTCTGTCATGGCTGGCCTCAGATGGAGATGATAGTGAGTACAGAGAGCTGATAAAGGAGTTTGTAGACCTGGTCCAATACACCCACCTCCAGATCAGTGTTGGTAAAATCAAAGAAATGGCACTGGATGCAAACACTCTCCTCCTGTACCAGTGAACATCCAGGTAATAGAGACTAAGACTGCGAACTCTTATAAGCACCTGCATGTTCATCTAAACAATGAACAGGACTGATCACAGAATCCCAGAGCACTTTCCAAGAAAGGACAGAGCAGGCTGTATCTACTCAGGAGATTCAGATCATCTGGGGAGCAGGGAGCACTCCAGAGGACCTTCTACAATTCTGTGGTGGCATCAGCCATCTTACGTGGTGTGAACTGCAGGGGCGGCGGAATCTCAACTTCAGAGAGGAATGGACTGAACAAACAGGCGAAGAAGGCCAGCTCTGTGCTGGAATGCCTGCTCAATGATGTGGAGGTGGTGAATGAGCTCCAGCTCCATGCTTGACGCAGTAGCATCACTGGGCAGCTCCATCAGCGACAGGCAGCTTCACCCATGGTGTCTGAAAGAGAGACACCGAAGGTCCTCCACAAACAGCACTGCTCTCAGCAGACCTCTCATATCAAACAGCAACATTACGCTTCTCTGAAATAAAAATGGACCCTTTGTGATGCCATGAAATTTTGTAAAATTTTATTGTGATTTCTTTTTCTAAATACTGGCATGCTGCTATCACTGAGGGACTAATAAAGGGTTATCTTATCTTATCTTCATACGCCTGATACAGCCCTAATTCTTGATATTTGATGGGAGCAATAATCCTGCTTGGAGGGTATTGCAAGTTACACCAAATACTTTTGTAATGAGCGTGTGGTGTCTAGACAACATGAGGCAATATTATCTTTTTGTCAAAGTACCAAAGTTTTTTAACAACTACCAGCTTTTCAATCTCCCCATCCATCCATTTTATTACTACTTATCTAATACAGGGTGGCAGGGAGGCCAAATACAGGATACTGCCTTATTATCTTATATTAATTATATGAAAATACACTACACTGAGTCATTTTAAAAAACTGCAAGTGGCAGCTTGATCTTTTTATAACCTCTTTATAATATTTATTAATATTATTTAGTTTTTGAAGTCCCCAGTCATTGTGCCATTACATATCCAATACATTTGTGTACAAAAAAAGAGTAGCGTCTTAAAGTAATAATAATAAAAAAATAGTGTTCTGTATAAATATTGAGTGTCCCCGTAGTGTAGTGGTTTACACCTTTGCCTTGCAAGTGGAAGGTTCCTGGTTTGATTCCAGGTTGGGACACAAGCCCCTCTCAATTCAATTCAATTCAATTCAATTTTATTTATATAGCGCCAATTCTCTCGCCACAGAGGGTTGCGTCAGGAAGGGCATCCAGCTTAAAACCTCTGCCAAATTACTGATACAGACTGATCTGCTGTGGTGACCACTTGGAGAAAATACAAGGGAGCAGGAAAGGTACATTGTACAGTTTCAGTGTAGAAATATCAAAATCCTTCAGATAAAGAAGAATGGCTCGCCAGAATACGAGCCAGCTGGCTGAGGTGTCCGAGGAGACCTACATGCAGGTCTCTAAGGTAACTAGATGTTATACACTGCCATTGTCACAGCACGCATACCCCCCACCCCGTACCCCTCCCGCCTGCCACCAGAGGCCGTGTTATCAAAACACGCAGCGGGGGGAGGGAGTGTGATCCAGCTGCTCTTGTCACTGGCCAGTCAAGCAGGTGCATTCTTGCACTTGTCTTGCTCTGCCTTGATCTATATTCCCCCTGCAATGACCCCCTCCTCATCCCTACTTACCCAGCACCGCTGAATACACAGAGGTCCTATTAATCCCATTATGCAAATGTAAGTTAGAATTCGTGCAGGGTTTTCTCCCCCCCCGTCTCCTTACATTCCTCCATGTTTCTCACCGTGCCACCGCAGCCCAGGCTTTTCCAGCTACTTAATTAAGTGAGAGCAGCAGGGTTCTCTACAAGGGGGCACAGGAAGAATCCATATCAAATGCTTTTTTGAGTAGGCAAAAAGAGGCATGGCGTAGGGGTGTTTCAGCTCGCAGTGACAGATTGGCATCCAGCATGGTGGTGACCCGGGCAAGGACAATTGGCAATGAGGCCACACACCCTGCAGAGGCATAATATGTATATATGTATGGATGGCAGTATGGGCGAAGTTGCCAACCTGTGCACATTACTCACATATACTGTATGTGCTGCATTCAACTCAAGTCAATTCAGTTTTTTTATGTAGTGCCAGTTCACAACAAAAGTCACCTCAACGTGCTTCACACTGTAAGGTAAAGACAGTACAGTATCAGAGAGAAAACCACAACAATCAGACCATCCCCTATGAGCAAGCAGTCAGTAACTGTGGGAAGGAAGAACTCCCTTTTAACAGGAAGAGACCTCCGGCAGAACCAGGCTCAGGGAGGGGGTTGGGGGTGAGGAGAGAGAGAAGAGAAAACGGAGAGCAAAGAGAGACACAGACTATGGGAGAGAGAAGACACCATTTATTGTATGTAAAGAAGGTTTGACATTTCGACATCACATCATATTCTGTCCTCATCAAATTCCTAAACTTCTGTAAAATGCAATCACAGTAATTTTTAATTACACAAACAAATACTACTGCAGTCCTGACCCAGTGTCTGAATTGATCAAATGAAGGTAAGAGTGAATACTGTACTGTTCAGATTCAGGGCCCTTCATGAATGGCCTTAATATTGGATGCCGGGGAGGTTTTCTTTGCTCATTGCCGTATTTTTTTCTTCAAACATGACTGTGTGGCCAGATACAGCCTCAAAACCATCCTAAAGTTTGTCTGTGGAGAGGAAGTGAGGGTTATGGCATAGTGGAGTCAGAAAAAAGAAATTTATTATAGTCAGTACAACAGAGGAGCAAGTCCACCAGTGTGCAACCTTTACTACTAAAAGAGCCATTTTTAAGCAATTCCAGACTTCAAAACTGGGTATCGAGCCACAAACATATTTCAGCCTGACGACTTATTTGAACTATCAGTGAGTGAAATGGACATACCATCTTAACCCCAAAGAAAACTGTCACAAGCTGAACAGGCAACCAAGCCAAAATATGCCCAAAACGTACCCACTGAACTTGAGACCCTCGGCAAGGATTTTGAAAAACGCACAGTTTGAATGGAATGGAAAATCATACCAATGGAGTTTCCATACACAAGATCACTGCAGTCTGCAGCGTGTTGACCTCAGTGATTTCAGGTTCTCTGCAGATTTTGTCTGTGAGTTTCTGAAATGTCACTGTGGTATGCAAGTTTTAATGTTGTTTTTATTAAAGTTTATTAAAGTTGTTCATTTTCCGCACTCATCCCACAGTTTAAAATACCCTGGATAAAACTTTCCCATGCGACGGCCGTCAGTGTGAAACACAACAGTGACTCACACAGTGAAGAAATATCCAGCCCTTGTTGGATCTTGTCTTCATGTCGTTTTCTGTGGCAGTGATGTCTGTAAATATCGTTGAGGTCAAGTCCCAGCTTTTTTGAAGCCAGCGCCTCTCAGTGTATCATGCGGCGTTTCTTCCTTTTCAACATCCATCGCTGGATTAATACAGTCTACCTGTTTCTGCCCAGCCTCCCTCAGATTACACCCTCTCCATAAATTCTTCAAACTGCTGCCATCAGGCATAAACATCCAGAGCATCCAGACTGATCAACAGCTTCCTCCCACAAGCTGTCAGAATGCTAAACTGCTGATCTGGTCATGTTTAGTTAGTTGCTATCCTCAGCTTAGTTATAAATTATTTATCCTTGTTTAGTATTGCTATTTATCACTCCTACAGTCACTTTAACCTAAACACATTAACACACAGTTACTGGCACCTTAAGAACAGACTGCTGCTCATGTTGCACTGCTCAGTGTAACAATTTATTTCTTGTATAATGATTTACTTTAGTATGACATTTACTTTTAGTATTAATTCTAGTATCTGATTTGCTGATGAGTGTGCACATGTATGTGGGTAAATTTGTTTAAAGTTTTATTTAAAGTGCCATAGAGAAATGCTCTTTCATTTGCTTGCACTATGGTTGATTAGGTACAGCAATCTGACAATAAAGCTTGATTTGATTTGATTAATAAATCAAGGACTCATCCGACTGTGATCAAACAGCCTTTGAAAGTGTCAGTGTTTTTTATGCATCAGCAGAGTTTCTTGTCGTTGAGCTCTTACTATCCAACAGGTCTCTGATGATCCATCTAGGGTTAAGGTTTGGGTTTGATTGACATCAGCTCCTTTTTATAGAGTTTTTCCTGATTGGAGTAGTCAGATCAATTGTTTTACCACAAAAATGTGCTGAAATGGAGCAGGGTTAGTGCAGGGCTACAGTCAGTTTTATTTGGCTAGAACACAACGGTTAAAAAGTCATTGTTTTCTTGCGCTGTGTGTGTTTTGGTTTGGGTCGCCCCTTCATCAGGGGAATCCCTGTTATTGAGCATGATGTCACCGGGGAATGCCTGCGAGCTGGTGTGGCACTTCCTGTGATTCGCTCCTCGGTCTGCCGGGGCACCTGCAACCATTCTTCCATCAAATTCAGTCTACTTAAGAACTGGTCTGCCTGTCACACATTGCCAGTTCATCACAGCTCACTCAGCGGTAACATCGCCACCTAGTTTACTTAGTGTTCCTAGTAATTTACTTCAGTAGCCCTAATTCACTGTAACCCTCCTCTGCTTCAGAACCATCCTGGTGCGCCGGCCGACTCTGGAGTGATCAATCCCTCCTGGGAGGATTGACCATCCCCAGGCACCTTTGAGACTGGGGAAAGGCTCCTCAGTCTAGCTCACCTGCCTGTCCCCTTTCTGCTCATGGAGTGCTCAGCTACTCCCCACCTCTGCGAGCAGTGGCACTCACTCAGCTCTCTTATGTTTGCCAGATCAATAAACTGTTAATTGTCTCAGTGCCTGCATTTGGGGTCACTAGTTCAGCTCAAACTGAGACAAAAACCCAGCTCTACCCCTGAGCCCAGACTTGTTGCCAATGACTCTCTGATCGAAGTCATTATAGGTGATAACAACAGTATATAGGACAGTTTAAAACAGACCTTTTTGTGGGAAAAAGTATAAATAGTTTTTGATGGATCAGTTAGAGTGATTGTTTTGTTCCTTGATTGCCAAGTCTTGCTGGAACAATTAAATAAAAAAAACCAAAAAAAAAAACCAAGTCATTCTGGTTGCCGAGGGTTAGAGTAAGAGTTGGGGGTCATCATCAGTGATCACTCAGACCTGAGGGGGTGAAGAAGTTAAGCTGCTCCTTTATGACTTTTGGCATGTCGTAAATATGATTTGTTATAGTACTGTTTGCTTACCTATCACTAAACTCAAGCTATAAGTAAGGCATAGTTATAAGCAACTATCACGTCTATAGCTACTTATTCTGCAGCTATTGTGCAACTTTTTAGACTGAACAAATCCAGAGGCTGCTTGTCAGGTGAGTTGACCATTTGAAGGTAAGTTAAGCAAATATTGTGCATGAAACTTAAGCAATTTCTTTCTAAAAAAATCAGTGGGCTTCATACTCATAGTGTCTTTTTTTGTTACTCACCATTGTACGATGAAGCCAGCGCTGAGATAAGCCCTGTCCTGTTTTCTTGCCTCTGTTCAATGAGTTGTAACATTTAGTGTACAGTAGATTCCTCTTCGCTTCACTTTTACCTGACAGCTCTTTTACAGACGTATGCTTTGCTAGCAGAACCATGAAACATTTTTACAACGGCAAGCCCCTTCTTTGGGAACCCCTGCATGTGAATGAATGTGTGAATGAAAGCGCATGGCTGTTGTGGTGGGTGAGAACAGCTGACATCAAGCAGCAGTTGTGAGGCAGAGAGATGCACCAGGGACGATGTGAAACCCCGAGCACCAACATTTCTGTCTGCGGGCAGGTGTGAATTGCACTGCACACACACACACACACACACACACACGCCCAAGAGCTTGCGCATTGACAGATTGTTCGGCATAGGCTCTTTCACAAAACACAAACACACACACTTGCACACTTCTGTCTCTGGGACTCTCTGGGACCACCCACCCTCTGCTTATGTGGTTGTGAAAGCCTCACACATCAGGGTTTTTAGGTGTAGCATTAGTGCTGTGAGTGAAGTAGAGGTGACAGAGTGGACACACAGTCAACACATCAGTCTATATTCTTAAAGACAAAATGTATTTTCAGCCACCTTTTCTAATGTGTACTGTACCAAGAACTGTGGCATCCATACACCAAAGTCAGACAAGAAAAGAAACATGAATACTGTAGTCTTCGTAGGGTAAGACCAGTAGTTCATGGTGGATGATGTTATCAAAGTTAAAATAGATTTTGTTGTACATCCAATGTCTTTTTTGCTTCTGTTGCATTATGTAATGTGCAGATTACCTGGAGAATATAGCATGTGTCTCAAATAGACTTTGGGAAATACAAGGCACGTCAATTCTGCCACCTCCAGTTCCACTTCCTGTCTGTTTGTCAGTGCCACCTTTTCCATACAACACATCATAGCAGGTCTCGCTACTATCTTGTAAACCTTCCCTTTCACTCTTGCTGCCATCCTTCTGTCACAAAGCACCCCTGACACTCGTCTCCACCCACTCCACCCTGCCTGCACTCCCTTCTTCACCTCTCTTGTGCTCTGTTCGTTGCTTTGGATGGTTGATCCCAAGTATTTAAACTGATCCACCTTCACCGTTCACCTGCCTCCCTCTCATTTACACACATGTACTCTGTCTTGCTTTTACTGACTTTCATTCCTCTTCTCTCCAGTGCATACCTCCACCTCTCCAGGCTCTCTTCCACCTCCTCCCTACTCTCACTGCAGATCACAATGTCATCATGTTAT
>VUQH01024833.1:8694-33130 GCA_015106775.1 Etroplus canarensis
AATATTATTTTTTAATTTTTTTTTTAAATTTTTTTTTTTTTTTTTTTTTTTTTTACATGGCTCCGTAAAGATACAGAAAGATACTTACTAAAATAATTTAAGACGTATCAAAGTAGTTTTAGAACACACTCATGAACATTTCAGGTAAGATTAAAAGAAGTCCAAAGGTTCATTATTAGTTACTATTTGACATGACTAAATACCAATTAAAATGAAAACAAACATTTTTACAGAGCTACAAGTGACAAGACGAAAGTGCTTGAGAGCTAGAGTCAGCTTCCTGACTTTGCTGGGTTACTTCATGGTGGACAACAAACCAGGAAAAGAAGTGGACAAATGAATGTCATGTGTGAGTACTCACTGATGTGGTCAATAGAGCCAGCGCAGAATTTGCCATAGAATTTCTTGGCCCCGAGACCCCGGAGGTCGTGAATGGTGAAGGGCCAGAGGTGGAGCACGTTGTTCCTGGAGAAGGTGTCCCTCTTCTCTATCACCACCACCTTACAGCCCAGCAGGGTCAGCTCGATGGCCGTCCGCAAGCCACAAGGACCCCCGCCAATGATCAGACACTGAACGGGAATAAAGAAAGGGAGACAATATAATGCCTCTCTGTTTCGCTTTACCATCTTTACTAGTCAACTCGTATAATGAAAGATGTCGCTGTGAGGTCTGAAAGCAAATATCAGCTAAATATAAGCTAAACTGTAATGTTTTCTTGCACGTTATTCAATGTACGAGATGATGATGTGAATCAATCAACGCATTGTAAATAGCAGTATGGAAGCTTGAGCTTTATTGACTCTTTTGCAGGAGATATGCTTTTGTGATGCTTGAATTTCAACCGGGACACCCTAAATGCAAATATTTATTTACTTAGCCGGAGTGGGGACGCATCCTTCCGTTATGCTCCAGAAGCACTACGCCCATTTTTTTTAAAATCACAGTTTCATTTCCAGTTGGGCACGCAGCCATTTTACAGTTACAGAGGAACTTAACTGGCAAAACAATTATCACAGCAATTTGGGTAATTTTTTTATCCCCAAGAGTTTGAATTGATTTGGAAAGTGTATTTTTGCAACATCTTCCTTGCAAAAGATAAAAATATACACAGAATTAAGATGCAGAAATTCCCAAACTGCCAAATCCTCTGCCCTCATTTTGATTGTAGATACAGTCTTAGAAGACATTTCACCCACTTAGCCTTAGGCCTACCGTTTTTCTCCTGAAAAAAATGCCCGGATTAATAGTTTAGCTGTTATTTTTGGCCAGTCCTCAGCCCAACCCCTCTGTGGGTCTCTGGCCTCATTTCCCTCCAGACTTCTTATCTTTTCCTTCAGATATGAGTCTTCTAACAACCTTCTGCTAAGAATTTCTCCACATTTATGGTGAGACAAATCCAACCGACAGAAAATACCAACTGACAAAAAATACCAAATAGGAGATACTTAAAGTATCCTATTAAAGGGTTATCTGAATTTTCATACTGTGTTTGGGCTTCAGAGTTTCTCCTATAGACAATTAATGATACTTAATACAAGTTATGCTAAACACATCTGTTTTTACTCGTAATAATCCAGTCATGCAGTAACACCAGTTAATTCTGCTCAGAGTTAGGATTAATTTCCTCTAATTATTCATTTATGTGTTACCAGGGTGTAGGTGGATGAAATTAATTCAGGAACCACACTGGTCCTATATACTCAATACACAAAGCACATCCTGCGTATAACTTGGGGAAAAAAAAATCTCCCTGCATAATTCCTTGTCCAACAAACCGACACTGGGGCACCTATTTTAGCAAATAAATGAAAACTGCCTTTTTAAATCAGACTCAAGATGCCACTTTAACATCACATTCATTTGTCGCCCATCTTGGGCTGATACCTGGTGACTTTTAATTATATTCATTGAGCCCTGGAACTTTTAGGGTGATAGCATTGGAAAAATCTACTCCCAACAGGACAGAAATATTCATTCTAGCATAAAGGTGATCACCCACCCCTTTTCACTCCCCCTGCATTTATTTGCTACTGCTGCATTTCATTAAATGTCTCTTCTCTCCCATAGTCCGTGTCTCTCTTTGCTCTCTGTTCTGTCATCTCTTTCCCCTCATCCGGTCAAGACAGATGGCTGCCCCTCCCTAAGCCTGATTCTGCCAGGGGTCTCTTCCTGTTAAAGGGAGTTCTTCCTTCCCACAGTCGCCAAGTGTTGCTCATAGGGGATCGTCTGATGGGGTTTTCTCTCCAATACTGTAGGGTCCTTACCTTACAGTGTGAAGCGCCATTAGGCATTTTGTTGTGACTTTGTGCAATATAAATAAAATTAAATTGAACTGTATCAAAAAAATCCCTTTAGTTTGAGTGGCAGTGACCCTTCAAATTAATATTAAAAGGATCAATCGTTCTCTTTGTGTATGCCACACATGCACTTGTCCATTTATTTAAAAGGATGGCTGAAGAGTGATCTTTTGTGTGACATTATTTTTCCACATCCCTGTAGACCATTGGCAATGATCTTTGCAACGCTTTGTCAATTCCTGCAATGCACTACACTAATTATAATATCCCTCCTCTGTTTTTCCTTACATACTGCACTAATGCATGTTCATTGCTTTCACTATATACTCACTGCTGACCAAGTAGGAAGGCTTATGCATGTGTTCCTGTAATCAGACTTTTACTATTTTAACACCATCTTAAACCACTTGACTTGTCTAAACTTCTACCATAACTTAACTGTTCCAAACCCCCGCACAGGTCAATTCCACTTAATCTTTCTTACCCTTGTGCCTTGGCAGGCTTTATTCTGATTGTAGACCTTTTGCTGTGCCCGTTTGTCCAGTTTGGTCCACAGGGCTTTGACCTTCCAGGAGCTGACTGCCACCTTCAGTGAGTTGTAGAAGTTGCCGTAGTCCAGTGGATCCAGCTCCAGTTGCCTGCAGAGGATGCTGAAAGCCTGCAGAGTCCCTTTACAGGTGGACGCCTGGACAAAGTTCTCAAAGAGCTGGCTGGCCTGAGCCGTACGCTCATCCTCCGTTTCACCCATGTGTTCAAATGGTGACAACTGTCCAATCTCCTTTAACACTCGCCGTTTCCTTCCACTCTTGCTTCCTTCTCCTTGTCCACACCGTCAGCACAGGACTCCTAGCATTTGTGTGCTGCCGTGTTCAGCTGCAATGCAAAAAGACAAAAGCAAAGATGATTTTTAGAAAGAGAACTTCTTATTTAACCATCTGGCTCATGTTTACTTTTCTGTCAACAACGGGGCTCAATGACAGAAGAAAAAGAACAGCAGTCAGGACAGGAGGATAATTTTTTTTCTCTGGTCATTTAATGTTATCTGTTGACTCCATAAAAATAGAGAAAGTCACCAAATGCATATCATTTCAGAAAAGTTTTTATTCTAAAATCTTTGCTTTTCAACTTACTTAGCAAGGAAAAAAGCCAAGCCAGTGTCATTTCAAACACACACAGTAAAGCCCTAGCAAAGCATACAGTAAATCTGTGAATGTTATGACACCTTTCAAGTGTTATTTAAGAATCAGTGTCTGGAAACAGCCTTACAGTTCCTGAAATAATGTGCAACATCCTCAGCACAGCATGGGGCTATGGAGTATTATGCGGTGGGAAAAAAAAAAACAAAACATAGAAATTATAAAGGGGAGGTCACATTCCAAATGTAAGGAATGTCTGCAGCTCGCACTGAAAATAACCTGCAGAGGTCAATGCGGTCCCCGATATAGCCAGAGTGTGATGCCAGGCACTGCTTTAACAATTCTTCCCTGTACAGGCCCACCTCTCCACCTACACCGCGCAACGAGCCCGAAGAGTTCAGTCAATTAAGCTGCGTATATTTTTTCCCTCTGTAACAAAGATATTTTCCCTCCTCCAGCCCGAATGACTGCCTGATAGGATTATGAGTGCTAGTGGATTTGGAGAGGTTCAGCTGAGCAGTCATGAGAGCAGCCCAAACACCGCAGCTGCAGGAATACAAAGAACTTTCACAGTGTGCAATTATGTGCCAGCAGCAACTTGAGGAGTTTAGTTACTCTTCAGTTTGCTGGTTTTAATATTTATACTAAACAGTTATTCTTTATTCCAAAATAAGGTTTTCATGGGAGTCCTGTGAAAAACTAAGTACGCCCCAAGATTCAATAACTGAAGAACCCACTTTAACAACAGTAAGTTAAAGGAATCATTTCTATATGACCGTCAGTCTCTCATGTTGTTCTGGAGGAATTCTGGCCCACTTTTCTTTACAACATTGCTTCAGTTCATTGAAGCTTACAAGCATTTGTTTCTGCACAGCTCTCTTGAGGTCCTGCCATAACATTTTTTTTTCTATGTTTATCTCAGTTCTCAGCTTAGCAGCAGGGCTGTCAGTTGAGTCAGGTTGAGGTCTGGACTTTGACTGGACCACTGCAGCAAGTTGATTCTTCTCTTTTTCAGCCATACTGTTGTAACTTTTCTGGTGAGTTTCGGGTCATCGTTCCGTTGCGTGACAAAATTTGGGCCAAGCTTTAGCTGTCTGACAGACGGCCTCACATCTGACCCTAGAATACTTTGGTATATACAGGCGTTCACGACCAACTCAGTGACTGCAAGGTGCCCAAGTCCAGTGGCTGCAAAACAAGCTAATCGGCCCTCTACAATCATGCTTGACAGTTGGTATAAGCGTTTTCTGCTGGTGTGTGTGTGTGTGTGTGTGTGTGTGTGTGTGTGTTTGGTTTTCACCAAACAGGGCACTGTGCATTATGGCCAAACTACTCTACTTTGGTCTCATCTGTCCAAAGGACATTGTTCCAGAAGTCTTGTGGTTTGTTCAAAAGCCACTTTGTGAATCAAAGGTGTGATGCCAAGAAGAGGCTTTCTCCTGGCAACTGTTCCAAACAAGCCATTCTTATACAGTCATTTTCTAACTGTACTGTCACTAACTTTAACAGTTAACATGAGAAGTGCAGCCTGTAGAGTCTGAGACATAGCTCTTGGGTTTTTTTGTAATTTCTTGATCATTGCATGGTCCAACCTTGGGGCGGAGTTACTGTGATGTCCTGCTCCAGACCAGCAAACTGCTAGAACTTTTACAGAGGTGGTTAATCTGGCTGACCAATTAAACTAGAGGATATGATTAGCAGTACCTTACTGCTTTTCACTTGCTTAATTCCTATGGAAGCAGTATGACTGCATTTCATTTTTCACAACTCCATCATCATCATCTTCCTCTTTCGGCTGCTCCCAATAAGGGTCACCACAGCAGATCAGCTGCCTCCATCTCATCCAATCTCTTGCATCCTCATCCCTCGCACCAACCCTCTGCATGTCCTCCTTCACTACATCCATGAATCTTCTGTGGTCTTCCTCTTCTCCTCCTGCCTGGCAGCTCCATCCTCAACATCCTGGGTCCAATGTATCCACTATCCCTCCTCTGAACATGTCCAAACCATCTTAGTCTTGCCTCTCTGACTTTGTCTCCAACCCACGCAACCTGAGCTGTCCCTTTGATGGATTTATTTCTAATCCTGTCCATCCTGGTCACTCCCAGGGAAAATCTCAACATCTTCAGTTCTGCCACCTCCAGCTCCACCTCCTGTCTTTTTGTCAATCCCACCATCTCCAAACCATACATCATAGCAGGTCTCACTCCCATCTTGTAAACCTTCCCTTTCACTCTTGCTGCTATCCTTCTGACACAAACCACCTCTGACACTCGTCTCCACCTCTCTTGTGCACTGTCCGTTGCTTTGAATGGTTGATCCTACATACAATCTTTAATAAGTCAATATCTCTAGCTCTAATCGCTTACTCCTGAAATGACACTTTAAGAGGTTTCAGCTTTTGCATACTTTAAAACTGCACTTTATGTAAGGACAAATGTAGCCTTTCCATTCCGGAGATCATGTTTTTCTTAACATTAAAAAGTGGATTCACTCATGTCCCCAACTCTACCCAACAACAAGCTCTCAGGTTATTTGAAGTTGAAGCCAAACATTTCCTGGATAACATCTCTGTGAAAGTATCAGATCCCAATCGCTGGAAGCCTCTCAGCATTATTCTCAACATTACAGTCATGGAATCTGCTTTCCTGGAGGAGCTGGGAGAAAGATTGTGTTTCTCTCATGCACACATACAGATGAGGGCCAACGCGTGCATTTACGTATGCAAGCCACAGCGTGCAACAGGACTGAAACGAAATCACCTGAAAATCTGTGGCTGTGTGCAGGCAAGTGTGCGTCACAGCAAAGGAAAGTGCGTGATGCCCAAGCACAACACCTGGCGAGGCCTTCGCTGTGTGCCAGTCACGTACTTCACACTCTGTGAGAAACACGCACTCTCTCTTTAAGTTCCTGAGTGGCCCAAAGGGGGGCTCAGAGCTCAGCTATCTAACAGTTTGGCAGCAGACAGTAGCCTCTCAATTACTATTACCCCCTCCAAACACACACTTACTTTAGACCCTTCATGCCATTTCATACCCTGACCACATAAAAGCTTTCCGTTGCTTTGTTCCTTGTCTGAATGAAATTTGACTTCTACAAAAAAAAAAAAATACCAATACCTGCTCCACATTAATCAGCCTTCCATCTAATTTCTATGGCAAAGGGAACGTGAGGCATACTGACGTGGGAGTAAAGAAAATCAAGGAATGTGTTTAGAAACAGCATCCTGATAACAGCTCAGAAGCCAACTGTCCTGCTTGCTTTTGGCTCCTGACCAGCTGGGTCAAGAGAAAAATACAGTGATGTGTGCATTAAGATACACAGAGCTGCAGGGTTATGGGAAAGATCACAACCTTGGAAGCTGCACTATACATAACCACATCTGGCAGGGTGGGTTCCGAGAGGCTTGACACAGGAAGTGGTTGACTTGGTATCTCTTTCCACATTTGCGAGTGGGTCACAGTAGCTCCAAGTCAATCTGCAGTTGCAGGCCTGTTTTCAGCTGAGTCAGAGACCAACACAACATGCAGGGACAGATGTTTGGCCTGTAAGGGATGCTGATATTTTATAGCTTTTCCAGCTATTCATTCCAACTTTTGCACCTTTTAATCATACAGCAAGAGGGATAAAGTTCAGAGCGCAATGTCATACTGTTCCAGTTGTACGCAGTATGCACTGAGTCGGCTGCCTTTTGTAATAGTTCTTTTATTTAGGAAAAATAAGAGAATAAATTGTTACAACTACTGTGCCTGGTCAACTTCAGTTTAGTCTCTGGACAACCTCAAAGTCGCACCCCCCCTTTAGGTGGAACCTATACATAGCTGCCCCTTTTTAACACTTCTGCAAGTCTACTGACACTAAGCAATCATACACCACATATTTCTATTCCTGAGTACTGAATGAGAGGCCTTTTAATTAAGTTAGTCGTCTCAGTAGCTTCGGATGTCCACAGTGATGGTGTGCTTTGCAATATAAGAATATCTCAAAAGTAACAAGATGCCAACATCACTCATGGATAGTTATTTATACACAGTACATTAGGGTACTGCCCTACTACATGTTAAAGGCTTGTGTAAGTGCACCTCTGCAAGCCACACAAAGCAAATGAGTGCTCCAATTGGTGAAGTGAAAAGTGAACTGAAATTTCATCCCATTTAAAGTTTACTCATTTCAGACTGGGGTGTAGTAGGGCAGAGTTTGCATTTGATTACTTTCAGTCATATACTGTATATACACAGTTACAGAAGTGGAAGTTTAAATTAAATATGGCCAAAGGTTCAAATAATGACGTCACTGTCTGTACAGAAAATCCCTGTGAGCTGAATGCTTCTCACTGTTCTAAATGTTTCATTTCAAATTATAGTCACCTAAGGAATCAGAATACTTTATTATTTTGAACTGTGAATCATGCCAAGTCTCAGTTTATACTTTATTTAACCTTTATTTACCCAGGAAGTTAACTCTTGAGATTAGGAATCTCAGATGAGTGTCCTTGGGTGACATAGGCCGCATTAACCAAGCATGTTTTCAATAGTGGAAGAAACAAGAGCACCTAGAGAAAGCCTGCACAAGTACGTGAATGTGTGTGTGATAGGTAAAAATGCGCTTAAGGCAGAGAATAAAGCACTATATAAATGTGTGTGAATGAGGGTTGTAGTTAAAACAGCTTTGAGTGCGCAGTTAGAGTAGAAAAGCCCTACATAAGCACCAGTCCATTTACCATTTAAATGTCCAAACCATCTGAACCTTTTATCTCCGACTTCAGCTCCAAACCACTCAACCTGAGCTGTCCCTCTGATGGACTCATTTCTAATCCTGCCCATCCTGGTCACTCCCAGGAAAATCTCAGGATCTTCGATCTGCGTCACTGCCATCCCGTATAACTTCCTTTTAACTCTTGATGCTATCCTTCTGTCGAAAATCACCCATAACATTCATCTCTACCCACTCCACCATACCTGCACTGTCGTGTTCACCTTTCTTGGTCTCTGTCTGTTGGTTTGGATAGTTGATTCCAGGTATTTAAACTCCTCCACCTTCACCACCTCTATTTCTTGCATCATTACCATTCCACCTGCCTCCCTCTCACTAACATACACATGTATTCTGTCATGCTTATACTGACTTACATTCCTCGTCTTTCCAGTGCATACCTCCACCTCTCTTGGCTGACTTCCACCTCCTCCCTATTCTCACTACAGATCTCAATGTCGTCTGCAAACATCACAGTAGACATATAGTATATATAGTCTCCTGCCTGACTTCATCTGCCAACCTGTACATCACCATTGCAACAATCCCTGATGCAGTCCCACAGTCACCTTGAACCCATCCGTCACTCCTACTACCGTACACCTCACCAATGTCTCAGTGTCCTCATACATGTCCTTTACCACCCTCACATACTTCGCTTCCACTTCTCACTTCCTCATACAATATCACACCCTATCATATCCTTTCTCTAGATTCACAAAGACACAGTGCAACTCTTGACCTTCTCTATACTTCTCCATCAGCACTCTCAATACAGAAATTGCAGCTGTAGTACTCTCTCAGGAAGAATCCATATTTTAAAGAACTATAACTAAAATGACTATTCATCTATGTCATCTGCATAATCTGTGTCCACCATTGAGTAGGATTCCCACGTTTACTATTCTTTTACATTTTTTGATAAAAACAAATTGAACATGTCACAAGCAATGCTTTATTACAACAATTTTTGGCCACTGTCCAACTAAAAATGCACTGAGAGCACTTCCTCTGCCAAGGTGAATGCTCGGTTTTTCCATTTAAAAGGGAGGAAAAAAAAGACACTGAAAGTTTTACCCATGTTCCACTTCTCAAACAACTTTCATAACGTAGAGTTTGAATGCTTTCGTGGTTACAGATAGAATTTTTTTTTTTTTTTTTACACCCCAGGGGGCTGTTGTGGGATTTTGGATCAGTGCAATATAGCAAAGGATTAATGAAACACCAAATGCTAATTATTCAGGGGCTCAGAGAGAATCTCTGCACACAGGAGGGGAGAAGAGGGAGACCGAGAAATCATTTCTTTCACACTTCAAGCAAGTTCCCCCTGGGATTAATAAAGTATCCTGATTCTTAAAGGAAAGTAATGTCTAGCTGACAGACACGTGGCACTGATCACAAACAGTCCCAGCTCTTACCTTGATAGAAGAATTAATGTGTTGAATGTGAAAAGCTGTGGCTGGCAAAGCACAATCAAGAGAGAATTCCTGTGGTAGGCACCATCCAAACACAAATGGTAAACCAAAAGTTAAGCTACCAATAACACAGTTATTTATCTGCCACCATTAATTATTTTTAAAGAACTGTTTACTCAATAAACTTTCATACTTGTCAAAATTTTCCGCTGCCAAATTCTGCAAGTTTTACTTAAGAAACAGAAATATCAAATGCTTACATCTGTAAAGCTGCAGTCAGTGCATGTTGCACATCCTAAGAACTAATCACCACGGCTCTTTGCAGTAATGCTGCATTCACTGACACCTTCACATAGAACAAAGCCAGTAACCTTTTCCAACACTGAAACAAAGTATTCACAATTATTTCAAACACGGAATTAAATCCGCACCATTCGCTAAATCCACTGTACATTACTGTACTGTACAAAGCTCATGAGATGTCCATGTATCAATGTACAAACTAAGCAGAGAGGAGGGCTGTATGAAGTAATCTGCAAGAGCTACACTTCAGTCAGTACTCACCTGAATACCCTCCTGTTGCAGTTCACTTGTCTTTTGAGAAAAGCTGCTGCAGCATTATAAATTATGACAGTAAGCCACATCAGCAGCCTTTAAAGTGACACAACCAAACCGTCATCCCCAAATCCAACACCCTCCACGTCTCCAGGAAGTCCGAGGAGGTAGGTCCGGAATCAGAACAAGTTAGGAGATACGTCTGGTGACCCGATTTCAAACTGTGCCTGAGGTACAAGGAACTGGAGCGTACAGGTGACAAGTAGAGCAGGAGAAATTTGTCCCTGGACGTCAAACAAAGAGACGCCTTATTCACAACGACAGCCCATCATCTCTTCATTATACTGTACATGCTGATTGCCACTGTTTCCTTTGTATGCCTTAGTAAAAGTGTAATCTGTAACATCTGTCAATTTTCATTCAAAACAATACAGAGTATACTTCCCTACACAATCAATACCACGATCTAAGGTTAGAATATCCATCTCAAATGACTCACTTTGGGGAATTGGGCAGTTTTAACGACTTACACTCACTGGTCACTTCATTAGGTATACTTGTTATTAACGTTTATTTAACCAGGAACTCTTGAGATTGTGAATTCCTTTTGTGAGAGTGTCCTGGGTTGACCGACAGCATCAACCTAGCTTATTGTTCAACTGCAGCAGAAACCCCACGTAAGCACTGGGAGAACATGCAAACTGCACACAGAAAGGCACCACCTGGGTTTAAACCCAGAACCCTCTTGCTGTGAGGTAACGGTGCTAATCCCTGAGCCACTGTGCTGTTCAACTTCTCGTTAACTGTAATACCTAATCACATGGCTGCAACTCAATACATGCAGACATGGTCAAGAAAACCTGGTGAAGTTCAAACCAAGCATCAGAACAGGAAAGAATAAGAACAGGAAATTGAGGCTAAAATTCACATGGGCTCAGCAAAATTCGACAATAAAGGATTAAAAAAACCTTTAGCTGGACTGATGAATCCCACAAATAATGGTTCAGGTTTCCCAAATGTGATGATTTTCTGCTTTCACGCATTTCATATTATGTAAATTAAATATATTTGGGTTTTGAACTACAATTCAAAACTTACCTATAGCTTCAGGGAATTTTGTTGGAAATGGACAAAAGGACTAAACAAAACCCTGAAAAGAAACGTTCCACAACAGAAAAACTTATATTTTGACTTTCCAGAAAAGATCCTTAAAAAAGATGGTGCAATATAATGCAACAACAGTTGCCATTTCTGGCTTAACCTGCTGTATTGTGTAGTAATAATAGCAGTGTTTTCCCACAGATTTACTTAGGTGGACCACCCACATATATTAACCACCCGAGCATTTTTTTATGACTACTTTTAATTCTTTCAAAGAGAATGACATCATCTGCAATTAGTTTACTAATGGAAAATCCACTCAGTCTTAAAATCTGAGCTGTTGGCAGTCCTTGATGTAATTCAGCTGCTTCCCAATAAGATCTTATCCAACAGTAAAGACAAACACAAACCAGAACCCAGAACCAGCAGCAGGGGGAGAACTGGTTCCTGCACTGCTACGCCAAAGCTTGCCAGGGCTGCAGAGCAGAACAAGAGTTCTACAAGAGTTGATCCAGTTGGAGACTCACTGGAGAGGCAGCAGATTATAATGTGCTCCTATTTATTTGTCATGAAGAGCTTGGCCCATAAAATATTTGCAGAGGAACTTTCTAAATGTCAGGACGTACCTTCACTCCCGCCCGTAGAACATATACAATTTAAACGTGAATGGAGATGATACGACCTGATATCACCTTCTGTGGAATAGAAAATAAATGGAAAATAAAATTTTAATCATGAGCAGGCGGGAAATGGAAGACTGGAGTAGCATTGGTAATATGACAAGCATGTGTTCTAAACCCTCGGGGACGGAGGAGGCATTCAAACCTTTTTTTAAATAATCTGCCATTAACAGGCACCATTTAGAAACATAATTATGCTTTTCTGTTTTTAGTTACAAGCATTTGTTTGGAAAATGAATTACTTGCAACAAAACAGAACTTTACTTGTGTAAAGTCAATGGCCTGTATGTGAGTGTCAGAGAGAGAAGGATCAAAGCTGAGTCAACAAGTTCCTACCCAAGAAGACTAAATGCCGAGAGAGGACAACAGAGTGAGGACAGACAGAAAGACGGTCTGTAAACAAGGAGAGAGACAAACTGGGAGTGTTGGGTTCAGAGATCTATGGGCAAGATTCTTCAGTTATGATATTTATGGAATTTAAATCTGATCACAGAGCGCGCAGGACTTGGCCAGAAGACAGCAGCAGGGATTGGCTTCGAAAGCAGAAAATATGAACAGCTGGAATGTCAAGGAGCTGAAGAGTGGACCCTCAGCCTTCTCAGAAACACACCACATAAAAACCGACTGCAGCAAACCGATTACAATTAAGTAAAAATGATCAAATAATGAAAGGACAAACGGTTAGACACGCTTCTTAGTTTAACGTATTAATATTCAAGAGCTACGCAAGTCAAAGCCTTTCAAAATGACCACACTAAATTGTCCATAAAAGCTAGGAATTATATCCAAGATGAAGATACAATTTATTGCCATGTTGTTGTAGTCAACTGAAGTAGTTTTACACTAATAATATTTATAAGTGTTAATTTAGTAAGAGAACGCTGAGCCAAGGAACTGAATTCAACTCTCTGAAGACACAAAGCTTTCAGGGTAATTTCAAAAGAAAGCAATTTTTCTTCTTCCCAAAAGAGAACACTAAGCCTTCTGTATTTCTGCTCCATCATTAGTTTGGATAGCTGCTATAACAGACTGAATCCATCATAACAAAAAGAACAATTTCTGCACAGGCCTCCAATAAAAATAGACCCATCCTTCATAATAGTCCCTGACCTGGGAAGAAACAAAATCTACTGATAAAAAAAAAAAACTCAATATTTTCACTGCTGTCAGCGTGGATATATCAGCTGACTTTTAAACTCTTGAAGTGCATTTCAGCTTCAGCTGGAATTTCAACTCTTATTCACTTTTCTAGGTCACGCTATACAAAATTAATAGTGGCCTTACAACATCCCTAAAAATCCCATTTAAAAAAAAAAAGGGGATATTGTCCAAAATCCGAATTAAAAAAAAATCCGTAATGTGTCAATAATGTGAAACTTCATTAACTGACAAAAGGACAAAAAAATAGATTTTCAGTGTTTTACTGACCAACTTAACTGTTTTGTAAATATGCACAAATTTAGATTTTGATGGGTGCAGCACACTCAACAGAGGTTGGGACGGAGGAATGTTTACCATTGTGTTTCTTCATCTTTCCCTTTAATAACACTTTGTAATCTTTCTGGAACTGCTTTTTGGAAGCTATTGTAAATAGCATCCAATTCTCCTCTTCATGATGTTCCATAAGAGAGGAGATAGATCTGGGCTGGCAGCAGTCCAGCACATGCACTCTGTGTCTATGAAGCCACACTGTTGTAGTCCATGCAGAATATGGTCTGGCACTGTCTTGCTGAAATAAGCATGGACTTCCCAGGAAGAGGTGTCACCTTGATGGCAGCATACGTCTCTCTAAAATCCTGATATGAACCTCTGAGTCAATGGTTCCTTCACATATGCAACTCAGCCATGCCATGGGCACTGATGCACCCCCATACTATCAAAGATGGTGGCTTTTGCACCTTTCACTGGTAACTATCCAGATGGTCGTTTTTGTTTTCGCTACAGAGAACTCGACACCCATTTTTTCGGAAAACATGCTGAAACGTAGACCATAGATGTGATTCCACAGTCCATCGGTCCATCTGAGATGAGCTAAGGCCCAGAGAACTTGTCAGAGGTTCTGGATGCAGAGACACTGCTTTAAGTACTCCTGGCTAAAGCTGGTTATATTTGTCACAGCAGTGTTACTTGAGGGCTTGATGATCAAACACGTTCATCAGTGGTTTCTGATCTTGCCCTATAAGCACTGAGATGTCTCAGAATTCTCTGAATCATTTGACAATATTATGCACAGTAGAGGTTGAAAGACTTCTATTCCCTGCGGTCCTGCACTGAGATATGTTCCTTTTGAACTGACCAACAATTCCCTCATGAATTTTAACACAAAACGGTGAGCCACAACCCATCCTTGCCCACAACGCCTGAGCCTTTGATGGATGTTCCAACTTTTGCTGAATGTATTGCAGCCAAATCGAGTTGAGGAACTCACACAAGATGATGCAAAAGAGAAGAAATCATAATACTGTGCGTGCATGCAATTCAGACAAGTGCCACGTTAAAAGTCACCCAATGTTTTCACTAAATAAAACTTTTGGTACAATAAGACCAGTTTACAAGCACTTTTCTTTTTCTGCTTTGTTGTTCACCCTCCCTCGGCAGACCCTTTCTAAAGAAACAAGCAAAGTCATTACTGCTCACACTGCTGAGAGCCTTTCTGAAGGACAATATCTTACAGCCACATCAGACTGACCCACATCTGAAAGCGACACACCCATACTTAACCCACAGATAAGAGGTTAAAAGGGGGCCCAAACTCACCATCTGCATATTTGGTATTCCCTGTGTGACAGACCCCAGCACAGTGAAGTGTGATTGGGTAAAAGTATATAATATTGGCATAAAGTATGTGCACGGGTCTGCATATGCCGATGGGACAAAAGAAATGTTATTAGCTATACTACAAAGTGCATCAGCGAAAAAGCATGGTGTTAGGTTAAAGTAAAGGCACCTTATTGTCACCGGAGCCTCTGCTGCTATGAACAACTTAGACCATGTGGTGTGATCCCTGACCTGAACTGGTAGTAGTAGTTTTACACCAAGTAGAAACCTTTGGGGCCAAAAGATGAAACCAACATGAAAGTTCCTGGAGTGGCTACTTGGAGCTTTCTCTACAGGCAAGTTACACTTCCATATTAAAACGCCCAACTTTACAGCAAAAAACCATGTTTACAGGGAAGCATAAATGCAGTTTGTCTCTCTAGCTGATTTCTACCTTTACAACAACACTTCAGAGTGATTTTTGGGGACTTTTTTAGCTTATCAAGCTGCAGGAGCAATGACCAAATGCCATGGCAAAGCATCCATCCATCCACAAATTACACAAAGTGCTTATCCTTCCAAAGTACTGGTCAGATTTCAATGAAACCTGTACACTTAAGGGATCTTCACCTAAACTGTACTCAAGGTCAAAGTCATAGTCGTCATTCTATGGGCACCTTTCCTAGTGTATTGGTCAGATTTGACCGGAACATTTTTCAATTTCTTTCTGTACTTCGCACATCACAAAAATCTGTGAACTGCAATGGATCTTTAGCCAGGTGAGCTACTACCTCACAGACATCCTGGTTAGCTCATCTGGCCGAAAGACCGATGAGCTACTGCCAGGGTGAGGCGTCCATCTGTCCATCCACAGCATCTTTCATTTTTCATTCATCTTCTTCCGCTCAGCCAATTTAGGGTCGTGGGGGGTGCTTGAGCCTATCCCAGCTTTCACAGGGCAAAAGGCGGGTTTCACTGTCACAGAGCCAACTGAGAGAAACAAACAACCATTCACGCTCACATTCATACCTATGGTCAATTTATAATCACCAATTAACCTAGACCCCTTTGCATGTCATTGGACCACGGGAGGAAGCTGAAGTACCCTGAGAGAACCCATGCAAGCATGGGAAGAACATGCAAACTCCATACAGAAGGGCCTAAGCTAGCTGGCAGTTGGATTTGAACCCGGACCCTCTTGCGGTGAGGCAACAGTGCTAACCACAATGCTGCCCCTGTCCATTCAGAAAAATTTCTACTCCTCCTAGTGTATTGGTCAGATTTTATTAATTACAATTATTACCTACGTAATAGGTTTTCACCCAAATTAAGGTTAATGTTAAGAACATTGTTCTCTGTATGGTTTAATGCTGATGAGCATGATCTTATTGGTCATGATTACGGATGAATACTTACAGAGATATGGGTAAAATTGCAAAAATTTACACAGAAAATCTCATCTAGTGGCAAATCCGTGTTTTCAAAATGGCTGAAAATCTAATCAGTTCCACAATCTCAAGGTCTATCACCGTGCCAAAATTTAAAATCCATCGTTAAATAGTTTTTGTGCAATCGCGATGACATGAAGGAGTTCCTCTGATGATCCCATAATAGCCCCTCTTTTTGGCAATATAACTAAGCTTCAGACACCCAGGTGTGGGTGTGGGTGTGTGCGTGTGTCCAAATCTCCAGAGGGTTAAAGCCAAAAGATACAACCATTATGGAATTGAATGTATCTTAGCCTACTGTTCCCATCAACCATTTACCATAAAACTGAAAACTGCTTGATAAAACTATATAGCAATTAAAAGGTAATAAATAATCGGAAGAATGTTATTATGACTTAACACTGCTTCACTGATATCATCTACACTAATAAGGGTACGCTGAATCATTCATCTCAGTATGCAAACACAATTAAATACTATGAGTCAGTGCTATGAGTCATGCTGTCCTCGTGTGTAGCAATTCTGTCGACATATAATTATAAATTAGATGCACTACATTAAGAGTAAGTTCTACTGTGTGAGTTTCTGTTGGAAACCATGAAGATGCATCTTTTATGAAGGATGACCACAGGAAGAACAGTAAGGCTAACACATATCGCAGAAAATGCCGCAAACAGTTCTCAGGTTCCAACTGATATTGAGCCCATGTGCTCAGCATCAGTCAGACCTATGACTGTACAGGACAACACCTGACCCCCCCTCTGCCATGTTTGAGCTCCTCACCTGTAGGACACCCACAGCCCTCAGGGGATACATGAGATCCTACAGTTTGCCTTATCAAGTGAGGAGTAATGGTTTTACTGCTCACTTGTCCTTAGTGCCCTCTTTAAATACTGCATTCCAAAACATTTGTGACTCGGGCAACAAGACTAAGATTTTAGTAGCTCTCAGTCTTGTTGCTCCTGTTCTGAGACACACTCAAAGAACATGCCACCACGTTCAGCAGAATAACTAAAGCCCTATAAGCCCCGATATCGACAATCAAAACATTGAAACACAAAAGCAGCATGAAATGAGGGGTTGAAAAAAGTTATAGCTGAGTGTTATGACAGCACTTCCCTAAGAGTGAAGTAAAGTCAGGTATCATTTCCAGTTTAACGGACCATATCTGAATTTCAGTCAGCAGCAGAGTTATACGCTGCATGAAGGACGCATTAACAAAGTGCCATTAACAATCAGGGAGGAGTACATGAAACTGTTAGGCTCATCCATGTGTTGTATCTGCTCTGTTCTCAAAACTGTTCAAAATGCAACGTGATCATATTGATTGGTTTGAAATATTATCTAATAGATGTGAATGTATTTGCAATTA
This sequence comes from Etroplus canarensis, assembly GCA_015106775.1. Classification (NCBI taxonomy): domain Eukaryota; kingdom Metazoa; phylum Chordata; class Actinopteri; order Cichliformes; family Cichlidae; genus Etroplus; species Etroplus canarensis. Next base: position 26,208 of record VUQH01024833.1, read on the forward strand.
TTTTCAGCAATACTACACAGTATTTATAACACGTACAAAAGGAGCACACATTTTAAGCCATCATATTTTTGCTGCTGTGCAAAGACTTAAAGCATTCCAAAAATCTGATCCATCCTTCCCCCACGTCTCCTCTGTACAGACAAAACAAATTTCATAAGTAGGAGGCATGGGGGAAAAGGGAAGCAAGATTTGCATCTAGTCTGGTTTATCGCATATAAATGTCAAAGTAGTTGAAAGCTCCAGATAGCCACAATTCAAATACAAGCAAATCACTCCAGTCACAAGCACAGAAAAAGCAGAGTAAAACAATACAGATAGACTGCGCTCAAACTCAGCACAGTACTGATGTGATTATGTTATCGTCACATTTATTAAAGTACCGGCAGACTAGAACACAAATTAAATATTTCTGCAAATTTAGAAGGCAGAAAAAAAAGGCTTATGGGTCCAGCCTCACATTTATTATACAGATGTGAGACAAAGCACGAAGAGGTTAAATCTTTGCAAAAAAGGAAATAAGTGTATTTTCTCAAACCAGACTGTTGATGACGTGGTCGCTCATCACAGGTTATTGTAATGTGTTAAGTACAGAAAGAAAGTGATCGGTTTCCTTGTCATTGGCTGGTTGTATTAGACAAACTAATTAAAATTAAAATCCGTTGAGAAGTCAAAGAGGCTTGCAAATCCAGGAAAAATTAATCTAATAAGTGAACACATCTGCATGTCATTTACCATATTACTGGTGTTAGCACAATGGTAAAAGTTAGGCACCAGCCATGCTTTCCTAATATGGGAGTCAACCAGTATCATCAGCATATAACAGTACAGACAGCTATAGCATGACAACAATTTGGGTAAAAAAGTATTAGATGATCATTTTGTGTAAGTTTCTTTAAAATTTGACCAATACACGAGGAGGAGAAGCAATTTTTTGAAAACATAAAAGTGTCGATAAAATGAAAACTATGACCATGACCACAGTTTGGGTGAAGACCTATTAAATGTTAACCCTAGTACTGTCGGACCTCAATATATTGATGTCCCAGATAAGTTTTGTGTAAGGCCGGTTGTCTATATATTGATCACTTCTGGTGTTTTCATTCACTGCCGGTTGTCTAGCTTGTCGTATAGCTGGCAGGACAAGGGTTAAGTGTGTGTAAGTTTCACTAACATCTGGACAATACAAAAGGAGGCATAGTGATTTTTGTAAAAATCGAAAAGTGCCTATGAAATGACAACTACAACCTTTACCTTGACTACAACCACAATTTGGATGAACCACCATTAGATGAAAACTGCATGCAAGTTTCACCAAAGTCTGACAAATACTCTATAAGCAATAGTGATTCTTGTGAAAATGTAAAAGTGCCCATAAACCAACAAATGTGACACTGACCTCAATTTGTGTGAAGACCCATTACTGTGTAATTGTTTCATTGAACCTTGTCCAGAGGCAAATCTTACAAAGGCAGACCCTGTTTGTGTGTGAACAAAACACAGATATACTTGTGACTTTCACTCTAACACCAGCTAACAGCAGAAAAAGACACTACCCAACAGTAAAAATCTACTACTATCCAAGTTACATGATTACTTTGGAGGTTCTTTACATTCTTCTAGCTATGACCAGAAAAGTGTCCACTACAATCCTTAATTACAAATTCACAAATCATCTCATATTTGGAGTTAAAATTAAAACTCAAAAATTGCACATGCACTAGTGCACTCAATGATAACACATTACCATCTGTACGTACCATGAGGTGAACAACAACACTGGGTCCAAGAACTCTGAATGAGGCTTGCCTTTCAGGGATATATATATAAAAGGAGCAAGATAAAGTCTGCAGTCAATAACGAGTTACGGTTAAAGATTCCTTAAAGTTTTAATATGCTTTCCGTCAATATAATCAGTCAGTTACTAATAAGGGCATTGTTAGTCTCCTTTGGTACAAAGGTTGCATCGAACAACTGGGGAGGGACCATCCTTCTTAGACAGACGTTCCCTTGTTAGGTAGTAAAGTGATCTAGTAAAGAGTGATAAAACTAATATGACTTTAAAAGGAAAGTTTTAGCAGCAAGGTTATAAACTGGTATTCCTGACATAAGCATGATCACATGTTATGTGAGATCATGTGTTGTATTGAAGATATTACACAAATGAAGCTAAAAGTATCAGTGGTAAATAGACTTTTTAAATGGAGTGTTTTCTTGTCTTATAGAAATTCACACGGTTTGCTTCCGGGACCTTTCAGGCATCAGTACCATTCCCAAGAATGCACCTGAAGCGGTGGGGCTAGAGTTTCAAACCACCAACCTTCCAGATAGTTGATGATCTTGTATACTGAATGTGTTTCTTGACCACAGACCAGCGCTCACTGAGGACGTGAGACACTCTTATACTACAACTGGCCCAAAATGCGATCCCTTTGTGTTGCATTCCATCTATCCTACATCCACATTCCTCTACACACAATGACTGGTAACCATTAAAGCTATTTTGGCCTTCAGTTACCCTCTTAATCTAATCTTCTGAAAATAACTTACCAGTCTCCACAGTATGTACCTCCTTAATCAACTTTTACAATATAAAATGTCACAAATGTGCCCAATCACCAGCAGAATCACCACCTACGCCTTTGCTGAAGGTAAATCAGCTGTTTATAAAACACTTTTCTCAAAGGGGGAGGCGGTGTGATACTCTGAGTAAAGCTCTGATGGGAAACCTCAACTACCACTTAACTACTGATAACTACCACTTACATAACTTTGTTTATACTACATGGACCCCTTTATATCAGGCGTATTTCCCACAGGGACACTGGTCAAACTTCACAAATACGCAGACTAAATATCTACTTTCACAATATCCCTTTTTCGCATCGCCAATGACTAGGTATCTCACCTAGCTTAAGAAATGATTATGCCTCAAATATACCTAATGATGACAATTTTGTGTAGATGGTAGAGTGGATCACTCAATCACCCATTTTATGAACATTACAGCGTAGTGGTTTGCAAATTTGACTTACAAGTGAAAGGTCCCTGGTTCAATTCCTGGTGGGCACACAAGCCCCTCTCACCATGGAGGGTTACATGAGGAAGGGCATCTGGCATAAAACCTCTGCCAAATTACCAATGTGGACTAATCCGCTGTGGCGACCCCTTGGGGAGAACACAAGGGGGCAGCCGAAGGTAAAGGTACATTACAATTTACAGGTCACCGCGGAAATAAAAAAGGCACAAAAGCCTCACACGTAGAGTTTCTCTGATTAAAAAGCAACAGTATTTTACAGATTTATTTGTCAGGAGCGAGAAATTTCTAACTTTCCACACATTTTTAACGTGTAGTGACGCTGGCATCCCATCGCCTCGCCAGGAAAAGCACCACATTTGCTTTGTCATTTATCCAGTGGGTTGAACTGAGCTCTCAGATGGTCTGGTTTTGCCCCCTGGTCGACATGTTTGTCACCCCTTCACAAAAGAGCTTTCAATTTGCAATAGACACAAGAAAACCAACTGGAAGACTTAGACATATACTAAACAGACAGAGTGAAGAGGAAATTTACTGTAAGTAAATCTAATACAAGCAAGCAAATGTCAGCATCAAACGTGGCTTGTGTGTACATGTTTAACCTGATTAAAATAAACAGAGGAGGAGATGCTCCTTTTGCAAACTTTTTAGCACTCCGTTGCTCATCCTGTCTTTGTTTACCATCTGGTGGACAACAGCAACTTCATTGATCGCAATCAGTCTTCAGGGGAACCAGTGGTTATGGCTGGTTCTTAAGAATTAAAACTAAAATCATTACATAGCGTACAGAGCATGACTGTAAACACTGACTTGGCTCGATCAGTCGTCATGCCCAAACAGCATTCACAATCGGTCTGACAGTTGTTAAATGTGCACCCAGCTTTGGAGGACTTAAAGGCTCTGCCGCGTCTTGGTGCCTGATACTGCAGGAGACCTTCAGCGAGCTCATGGAGAGCTGCTGCAGCACGAGATCTACGCAATACTAAGGAGGTGGCTATAATGTCGTGGTTGATCAGTGTTTGTCTCACAAATGAACGGAAAACATAAAAACAATCAAAATGATACTTGGAGCAGTTATCTGTCTTTCACGCTTTATACAAATATGAAAAGAAACGCCGACTTAATACAATTCTAATTAGTGTAAATTAGAATACTGCTTTATTTACCCAGCCAGAAGCCTTATTCTTACAACAAAGACTGCTGTAACTTGGCTTGAACACCATATGTTTGGATTTACTGAGCACGGCTTTAATTGGTTCATGTGAGCCCTGAAATCAAACCCTTAATCCTCACGGGATTAACACTGCACGCTGTAGACGTTTGGGGCTGGATTATGCCTACATCTTGCAGGCAGTTGTGACATTAAATGCCACACAGTATGGCCACATTGCACAGAAACTGGGTGGCAAACTTTCAGCAAGTTATCTGATTGAGCCTTATATCAGCATCTGTAGATACAATGGCTTTCCAGTAAATCCTAACTTTTTGTCTGCCTAGAATTCATGTTGTTCTAGACTAAATTTAAGACCATAACTCATGGAGGGATTTGGACCCATGTGTGCTGCAGAGGTATAGGATTTTGCAGGCTAATAAGCCTGTGGACTGCTGCTTCATAGTATGTGAGCCCTGCCAAATTTGGCACAAAAGGCAACAATCACTCAAAGAACCACAGACCCCTGAACTTTGAATGAAAAGAAAGAAAATGTGCACTAAAACTCTCAGACAACAGAAAATAGAGGTTCAAATGTAGACTTTCAATATATGATGTATAGATGCTGACACAATCTGCAGCTAATGACAACAATAATCCCACTTCCATGCTAAAGGAGTAGTTTTAATTGCCCAAATTTCAAACCAGGCCACATTAAATTTTTAAAAATACAAAAGGCTCTATTTGAATTTACAGACCATGCTCAGAAACTATAAAAAGTATTGGCACAGTAAAGTAAGAACAAAAGTAAGAAGTAAGTAAGAACTCTACCTCGAAGCCCTTCTGAGAGTCAAACACTGGTGCATTTACAGTTGCAAAAAAGAAAGGTTTGCCAGGACTGTATGCAGTCGTGAAAAATTAAGTACGCCCTAAGATTAACTTGAAGAACCGTTACTGAGGTAATGATTTTCTGTATGACTTTTCAGTCTCTAACATTGCCGTGGAGGAATTTTGGCCTGCTCTTCTTTACAGCATTGCTTCAGTTTTTTGAGAGTGGAGGCAGTCGTTATACACAGCTCTCCAATCGGGCTGAGGTCTGGACTTTGACTGGGTCATTGCAAAACCTTGATTATTTTCTTTTTCATCTATTTTATTATAGATTTGCTGCTGTACTTGGGACCATTGTCCTGTTGCATGACCCCATTTGGGCCAAACTTTAGCTGTCAAACAGATGGCTTCACATTTGACAGTAGAATAATTTGGTACGCAGAATAGTTCATGACTACAATGTGCCCAGATCCTCTGGCTGCGAAACAAGTACAAAACATCACCCCTCCACCACCATGCTTGGCAGCTGGCATGAGGTGTTTTTGTTGATATGCTATATATGGTTTTCACCACACTTAGTGCTGTACATTACTGCCAAACACCTCCACCTTTGACATTGTTGCAGAAGTCTTATGGTTTGCATTTTATTAGCAGCACCTGGCTGCTACTTGCCCTCTTAATTCCCATGGAAAAAATAAAGGTGTTCTCAGATTTTCACAGTGCTGCACGGGGTCCTGTAAAAACTCTGTTTTTCTTGACTGTACTTCTAAGGTCATATCGCAGTGTTTTCAATACTGAAATCAGTTATACGCCAAATTTCAACACAGGCTAAACCTAAAATAATAAAAGCAAGGGAACCAACAGGCTGACAACAGAAGCAAGAGGTTAGAGCACACAAGCAGCATTGTGTGAGGTTCTGATGTCAGTGTGCAATTTGTGTCATTTGAAGCAATATTACCAGAAAAAAATTAAATGCCAGTCTAAGCCCATACCTTGCAGCCATATCTTTATATAAGGTATACATGTCATATGCTCAACAAATTTCAGTTCTCAACTGAGGAAAATCCTCTGACAGACTTGAACTAAACATGGCCTTTCTCATCTGACAACAGCCCCTCTGGTCAGCCATCGACAGTACCACCTGGCTCCCTGGTGTATTTTTGTCCTGCTGCTTCCCCTCTGAGCTGATATATGCAGTGGCACCCCCTTATAAGTCAAACACTCATTCCAGGAAGTGACAGCTTGTGCAACTGTTTTTTTTCCCTTCCCCCACTGGCATCATGGCACAGAGGAAACGCCAACATAAAAAAGGTCTGAGATTAACATCTGGAGGGTTTGTTGCGGAACAACGGGAAATAAAGATGAAAGCATGGGGGGAAAAAATATGTCGGACTATTTTTCTAAGATTCAGGTCAGTTAGGATTTACAGAAACAAAATGAGTCATTAACAAGGCCACAAACATAAAAATCAAACTGATGAGTGAAAAACTTACTCAACTCATTCAAGTACCAACTATAGGACAAAGTATTTTTTAATCTTCCAAGAGACCTGAAATGACACCACAGCAGATAAGCCCATGGTCAAAACCAGCTATCTCGCACTGCGCATTAAAGGCAAAGTGCAAAGTTTTAAACACTTGTAGCACTGATAAGTAAAGACTCCATGGATGGGTCCACGGATTGATTGTTTCATGTTGCAGACATCTCTCCGGCCTCCAGTCCACTTCCACACATATGGGACCAGGGTGAAATCTTGAATGGCAACCGGGTCCAGAAGGGTCTTGAGCCGGCAGCTCTCAGCAACCCTCTGGTTCCCAAACAAGTTCTCCGACACACTGATCCACTGGCACCCCATTGCCTCCATCTCATCCCATTATTTGTATCCTCTCCTTTTTTTTTTTTTTTTTAAAG
>VUQH01024834.1:0-20725 GCA_015106775.1 Etroplus canarensis
GTCAGGGGTGCTTTGTGACAGAAGGATAGCAGCAAGAGTGAAAGGGAAGGTTTACAAGACGGTAGTGAGACCTGCTATGATGTATGGTTTGGAGACGGTGGCACTGACAAAAAGACAGGAAGCAGAGTTGGAGGTGGCAGAACTGAAGATGCTGAGATTTTCCCTGGGAGTGAGCAGGATGGACAGGATTAGAAATGAGTACATCAGAGGGACAGCTCATGTTGAGAAGCTTGGAGACAAAGTCAGAGAGGCAAGGCTGAGATGGTTTGGACATGTTCAGAGGAGGGATAGGGGATATATTGGACAAAGGATGTTGAAGATGGAGCTGCCAGGCAGGAGGAGAAGAGGAAGACCACAGAGAAGGTTCATGGATGTAGTGAAGTAGGACATGCAGAGGGTTGGTGTGAGGGAAGAGGATGCAAGGGATAGGATGAGATGGAGGCAGATGATCCGCTGTGGCGACCCCTAACGGGAGCAGCCGAAAGAAGAAGATAATTGTGTTACAGCTTTATTCCAAAATAGATAAAAATCCTTTTTTCCTTTAAAATTCAACACACAACACCCCATAATGACAATGTGAAAAAAAGTTTTTTGAAGTGTTTGCAAATTTATTAAAAATTAAAAATCAAGAAATCATGTGTATGTAAGGCTTCACAGCCTTTGCTCAATACTTTGTTGATGCACCTTTGGCAGCAATTACAGCCTCAAGTTTTCTTGAATATGCCACAAACCTAGCACACCCATCTTTGGGCAGTTTCGCCCATTCCTCTTTGCAGAACCTCTCAAGGTCCATCAGGCTGGATGGGCAGCATCGGTGCACAGCCATTTTCAGATTTCTCAAGAGATTCGAGCCTGGGCTCTGCCTGGGTCACTCAAGGACATTGACAGAGTTGGCCTGAAGCCATTCCTTTGTTATCTTGGTTGTACACTTAGGGTCGTTGTCCTGTTGAAGGATGAACCTTTGCCCCAGTCTGAGGTCAAGAGCGCTCTGGAGCAGGTTTTCATCCAGGATGTCTCTGTACATTGCTGCATTCATCTTTCCCTCTATCCTAACTAGTCTCCCAGTTCCTGTCGCTGAAAAACATCCCCACAGCATGATGCTGCCATCACCATGCTTCACTGTAGGGATGGTATTGGTCAGGTGATGAGCAGCGCCTGGTTTCCTCCAAACATGACGCTCAGCATTCACGCCAAAGTGTTCAATCTTTTTCTCATCAGACCAGAGAATTTTGTTTCTCATGGTCTGAGAGTCCTTCAGGTGCCTTTTGGAAAACTTCAGGTGGACTGCCATGTGCCTTTTACTAAGGAGTGGCTTCGGTCTGGCCATTCTACCATACAGGCCCGATGGGTGGATTGCTGCAGAGATGGGCCTTCTGAAAGGTTCTCCTCCCATCACAGAGGAACACTGAAGCTCTGACAGAGTGACCAAGGGGGCCTTGGTCACCTCCCTGACGAAGGTCCTTCTCCCCTGATTGCTCAGTTTAGATGGCCAGCTTTAGGAAGAGTCCTGGTGGTTCCAAACTTCTTCCATTCAAGTTTCACTAAACTCTGACCAAAACTGCAAGGGGAGCATCAGTTTTTGAGAATTGTGAATGTATGGACAGATAAACTGATGCCTCACCATTGAATTAGCTCACCTGTCCAGAATGAGCTAATTATAAATTAACAACATATTGCATATCATTATTCTTAAGAAGACTTTTTTCTGTGCCAAATGATACCAATTTGTCTATTAAAGAAATGGTTACATCTTTTTTTAATGAAAAAAAATCATATCAGTCAAAAAGATTCTTGTGTAGGTGTAATGCAGGGGAGATGCAACACTGTTTCATTATGACTTTTCTGAAATTATTAGCATTCTGCCTGGCTGTTATGACCTGGTACGGCAGTTGTAATGCTCTGGACCGCAGAGGGTGGTCAGACTAGTGCAACACATCATAAAGTCTAAACTGTCAGCCAGTCAGACCCAATACTGACAGCATTGTAGGAGAAAGACAGCAAGAATCCTCTCTGATCCCAGCTATCCCAGCCACAGATTTAGTAGTGTACACACTACTCTCCACTTGTTTATACTACACACTATCTAATATGCTCTTTAAAATATTTATTCTTTTTTTAATTTACATAATACACCTTCAGCTGCTCCCTTGTGTTTTCCCCAAAGGGTCACCACAGTAATTTAATCTACATCAGTCATTTGGCAGATGCATTTGCTAGATGCCCTTCCTGGCACACTCTTTCATGGTGGGAGGGGCTTGTTTCCCCACATGGATATAAACCAGATACCCATTGCTTGTAAAGCAAATGTTCAGACCACTACACTACAGAGCACTAATTGTTATTCTACTGCTGTATTTCACTGCAAAAATTTGAGAGGGCTCTGAGTTCAGGCAGAATTTCATTGCAGTAATGATGTTCTATTGTTATCTGTATATGAAAATAAAAACGTCACACAATGCAGTCAGGCAGTTAATGTTTTCCTGCTATTTGCCAAACCCAGACTTGTCCATTAGACTGCCAGACAGATAATCACGATTTATCACTCTACAGAACATTGCGCTTGGTGGTATAAGGTTGGATATAGCTGGTCAGCCGTGGAAACCAATGCCATGAAGCTCCCAGCACGTTTTTTTTTCTGATGTTGATGCTAAAGGAGGTTTTAAATTCTTCAACTGTTGAGTCAGCAGAGCTTTGGTGATTTGTACACACTATGCGCCTTGACACTCAGTAACGCCACTGTGTAACTTTATGTGGTCTGTCACTTCATAGCAGAGTTGCTGTGGTTCCTGAACACTTTCACTTTGCAATAATACAGCTTATAGTTGACTGCAAAATATTTAGGAGGGAAGAAATTCCACAAACTGACTTGATGTAAATCCTGTTACAGTACCACACTTTAATTCAGTAAGCTCTTTAGAATGATCCATTCTTTCACTTATGTTTGTAAGGGCAGGCTGATGGGCTAGGAGTTTGATTTTATACAAAGGGACTGAATGAAACACCTGAATGATAAAGAGTTGTGGCCCAATACTTTTTTCCATTTACTGTATAGATGGATATATAGATAGCTTTGTTTAATTTATTTGATTAGAGGATTGAAAATTTTAATTGTTTGCATATTTTGGTTCCTTTTTTATAGGAATTCCAAGGTACTTAACTGTATTATAATCACAGATGATATGTATGATGGACGTAGCCCCAGTGACATCACCCACTGATTTTGGATTCTGAACCTTCAGTGTCATGGTTTAGCTGCCGTGTTGGTTTCTTGGAGCCAGAGCGCTAGGTTGGCAGCCAATACTAGCAAGCTTGAATAGCAAGCAGCAATCATAAACAGTAAGACTGCAATGCACAGATACACATATTGTCTAAACAGGGCTAAATCATGAACTAATAAAAGACCAAAATTTTAATTTCCAAAGCTGGAGTACCAACTTGTTGGATGGTCTGGACTACACAGCAAGCCATGATACTGGTCAGATAGTCCATTACAAATGCTCCATGAGGTTCCAAGCGCACACACAGTGACTCAAAAATCTTGCATGAGGCTTATCCAACTGAGGCACCTGTCAATTAATGCTGTCACACCTCTAACTCAATTATCCAGATACTCGAGTTATTAAAAAAATTCACCCCACTCAGAGTTGTTATGATGGGATAAACGATACAGACAAAAACTGTTTTTCGTATCAGGATGTAAGCATGCTTTTTAAGCTCTAAAGTTAGGCATTTTAGCATGGGAGTCTATGGAGACCGACTTGCCTTTTAGAGCCAGCCTCACATGGCACCTAGAGAAGCTGCAGTTTTACTTCCATTCAGGCTTCATTTTTCCACCCTATAGGTCAACCCTTAGCCATTACAATAACACATGTAACAATAGATGACGGGATCCTAAAATAACTACTCACCTATAATTCTTTGAATTTCTGATTTGAAAATGTCACTGAACAATTGGCACTCAGCAACACAGCATGACTCTTATTGCAGCATCTTTTCTTCTCCTCAGACAACCTGTAATTTCAGCTTTAAGACAGACTTTTTGAGCTTGTGAAACAAGGTAAATTCAACTGCAAAGAAGAACAATTAGCCAAAGAGTAAATAAGTGACATGTATTTATATATTACATTGCTTCAACAGGAAACTGGACTGTGAACAAGAGAGCAACACAGTTTTAGAATCAAGAACACAAAGGCATCCGCCTATTCACGTTCTGTTCCAACAAGACCTGTTTTACATTCAAATATAAGTAATAGATATGGTAATAGGTTTATTACAAGTGCTATATTGACTTTACCTCTGTTAAATATTTAAGTACTTACAATTGGGCAAAACAATTGGGGAATGGGGATTTAACAGCTAGTTTGCTGATTTTTGTCATTTAGAAACAAAAAGTCATACACTGACAGAAAAAATAATTTTCATGTTAAGAAAGGACAGCTGATTGTTGATTCAAGCCCAATTATACTTGCAGGGATAAAAACAGAGTAAAAACCTGTAACATGAGCCTGTGTGGGCCTGTGTTTTTGTTCATGACATAGGCACCACATTCACGCAGTCTTCCACCATCTCAAATAGAAAGTGATGGGGGCCACTACGTCGGGCGACCTCGCTCGCAGTCTCCCTGCTGCTGCTGCGGAGCCCCGGCTTCAGATGGCGCTGAGAGAGGAGCAGCTCTAAGGTGTGCCTGGAATCTGTTTTTGAGAAGCTTGTGTACGAAGCAGCCAAGTGTAACGGCGTGAGGCCGCCGTTAGTCTGTGCGTTCAGTTCAGCTCCGTGCTGCAGAAGATAACTCGCCACAGAGACTCTGCTCCAGCGGCAAGCGCTGTGAAGGGGAGTCCAGCCATCAATGGTGCGAGGGTTGACCTTAGAGCCGCTGGCAAGCAGAGTGGAAACTACTTCAGCATGACCACTGTATGCTGCACGGTGCAGGGGAGTGTAACCATCTTCATCACAGCAATGCACCAGTGAAGGATCAGCAGTGAGCAAACTGCGGACTCTTGACAGCTGAAAGAAAAGCACAGAAACTTCGAAGGTGAGAAAATGTTTTATTTAGACACACGGCTATTGAAAAACTAAATTAATAGTTGGTTTTATTATTTTAATCCTGTACCAGCATATCATTCAGATACCACAGATACCTCTCTGTGTACTAAGAATGATTCGCTATTCTGGGAAACTCATTACAAGGTCAGCAGCAACTATGCTTTATGCAAGCTATAAAAACTCACATCAGTACTTTAACCACAATTTCAATCATTCTGTTATTTGTGGCAAAGGTACTTCTAAGCAAGTGATGGGTTTAATTTTTTTATGAAATCCAAAAACTTTCAAAGTACCTCCTGAGGAGAAACTGATATTCAGATCCAAAACCTGATTTGCAAAGTTCTGCTTTGACCAACACAGTAGTTCTCACGCAAACGAGTACTACTAATAGAGGCTAATAAATATAAATTTCAGTGGCACTAATTGCTATTCATTTCCGGGGTCTTGCATGAATTTAAAAAAAATTATCAAAAAGAATATTCCATCCAGATACACCTTTCAATCCAGTAAGATACTTTAGTTCAGCAGTGCAGGCCAGAAGTGCACTCTGCACAAATTGTGATTGAAGAAACTCACAGTTTCAACTAATCCTAAAGTACAGACTGAATTCACACAATCCCTGTTCACTTTATTAGCTACACCTGTTCAACTGCAGGCAATGCAAAAATCTAATCAGCCAATCAAGGCGCACATACATGGCCAAGACGACTTGAAGAAGTTCAAACTGTGCATCAAAATGGGGAAGAATGATGACTTAACTGAATTTGAACATAGTATGGGAAGTCAGATAGGAAGCAGAGAAGCTGTGCTGCAAACTGTGTCAAAGCATGTTCCCATGAAAACGATAACACTGATCCTTTAGAGCACAATGCTGAGAAGCAAATGTCTTGAAACTGCACACTTTCCTTAAGACCAAATAGGTGAAGTCATGACTTTAGGACTGACAGAACCTCTTTGATCCTGAGGACTGAATTTATACTGAGGATAGAAACATAATGTTTTTGTCCGTTTCTGTGTAGGTTTGTATAGATTCAAACATTTTATTAACTTGGAAATGACCAAAGAATTTGATCTGTGTTCTCCCGCAAAACCCGCAGTGTTCTGACTGCTCAGAATTTAGATTTTAGTTTAGTGTGTGTATATATATATATATATATAATTTATTTGAAATGTAGTTGTATAATTTTCTACAGTACATGTGTCATGACAGACAATAAATGATATTCAAGCCAAAATTTTGCCTTATATCTTCTCATCTCACTTAGGAGTAAAATAGAAATTTTAAGCTTGACAGAAATTATTTTATTTATATCAAAATTTATTTCAATAGACTGATTAAAATATACTATTGTGATATTAATTTTTACCATATTGCAACCAAGGTATGTAGAAGCGCATCTCTGAAAGTGCAGCACATGAAAACCTGAAGCAGATGGGTTAAGCAGCAGAAGACTACAACAGGTTTCACTCCTGTCAGCTAAGAAAGGAAATTAAGGCTATAATTCCCACAGGCTCACAAAAGTTGGACAATTTAAGATAAAATAGTGCTGATAAGTCTCGAGTTCTGCTGTTACATGAAAGCGTGGATCCAACACTTTCAGGCTGCTGGTGTTGTAATGGTGTGGGAGATTGTTTCTTGTCACGCTTTAGCAATTGAGCACTGTTTAAAAGCCACAGCCCACCTGAGTATTGCTGCTGACCATGTCCATCACTTCATGACCACAGTGTACCCATCTTCTGATGGCTGGCTCCACCCAGGTTATGCCCCATGTCACAAAGCTCAGATGATCTCAAACTGGATTCTTGAACAGGACAATGAGTTCACTGTACTCACCAGAGCTCAATTCAATCATGCACCTTTAGGATGTGTTGGAAAGGGAGATTCACATGATGTGCAGGTGACAAATCAGCAGCCAATGCGTGATCCTATCATGTCAATATGGACCATAATTTCTGAGGAATGTTTCCAACACCTTGTTGAATCTTTGCCATGAAGAATTAATTAAGTTCTGAAGGCAAAAGAGGGTCTAACCAGTACTAGCAAGGTGCATCTAATGGCTGGTGAGTGTGAGTCCATGTGTTAAATACAATGCAAGCAAAAACTGCACTTTGCACAAATTATGATTTGAAGATGGTGGTAGTTAATGCACAGACTGACAATTATAGTTGACCAGAAGCAAACATCTCATAACTGTATTCACAGTCACTGCAGCCCTGGATCAGGAGTTAAAAGGTTTTTAGCCAGCCAGCTCCCTTGTAAAAAGTCAGGGTAAGGTCAAACTCTGAATCAAGGAGGCAAAAGTTTGAAAATTTACAGCCAACGAGTGAATCCCATGTGTTCCGCCTACATGCTCTACCCAATGCCCTTGCCAAGCTAAACCAACTTTCTCCAGGGCTAAGAACACATCTGAAGAAGAATGCATCTCTTGCTGTGTGCTACACGAGAAAAGGGTAATTTTGGACAACATCTAGAAATAATTCTCACATTATTTAGAGTTACGGGCTAAAAACTTTAATAAACTCAACACTCATTCAGTCAAAAAAAAAGAACATTTGTCACAGAAACTTAACTTTCAATTATTTGTGATTGTATTCTGTGCACAAATCTTTTCTAATAAACATTTGGCATTGAGGGAAACAATTTTAAATGCACACAGAGTTATGATGCACATAATGAACAATGATGCACATAATGAACAGTGATTAAATTAGGCTGAAACAATTTTAATTACGTGGAGGGTAGATTGTGCTCGCTCTTTGTCAAGTGCCTTGTGATATACAAAGTCAGAGCACTTTTCCATTCCTCTGCAGAATTATATATTTAAATGTGGAATTATTACAAGTCACAGTGGTTTACTCTACAGAGTTTTTGTTCTAGATTAGACGAAAGCTTCCACTTTTATTTAGATTTAGCAAAACTTTATAACATTTAATTGTGTTTTGTTTTTTCATAAAATTAGCAGTATGCCTCAATGTGAAAAGAGTGTTGGTAAAATCTTTGTGTGCTGTAATCTGCAATTAAAAAAAAAAAAACACAGCTGGCATCTCAGCCTTATCATTTCACGTATTTACAACTTCTCTTTCTTTGTCGGAGAGAAATTAGACTAATTTTTACAAGAAGGAAAACCATTTAAAAGGCATCCAAACATCAATTAAAAGAAAAACAAAGGAAGATGTCTGAAATCAGTCATACTAACTCATCACCTCAGTTTTTCTTTTCACAGAAATTCAAAAGTAAAATTAAACTCAAACCCCCTCGCCTATTGTCAAGGTAGGAATCATGTGACTCATATGTGCAGTAGTAATATTTTTATCTTCCAAAACATAAGTCAAACTGTGTTTTGATTTTTGTGGTTTTTGTAAACTTAAAACTGAATTAATTCTGTTAAGTTTTGCCATTCCTCTGTCCCTGGTTCCCCAAAACTAGAAGGTATCTCAGTGTTTCATGCTAGAATTTCAGTTTGTACTGTCACAACAGGTGTGAAAATTGTAATGCTTAGCGAAAATGAAAAAATCCCAAGGTGGATTTAAAACGATTAAACCAATAGGTGTTTTACATGGCTGGCTGTTTTAAACATTCTTTAGTAGTACACTTGAGAAAAGCAGATGGTCCCATTACTTGACCAAACCTCATTTCCAGAAAATTTGGGATATTTTCAAAAATACACTAAAACAGAAGTCTTTGACAGGTTAATCCACGTGAACCTTTATTTAACTACAAATGCACAAAAAAGCCTTTCAACAGTTTTATTGAACAACTTCATCGTATTTTGTAAATTGGAAATCTTGTCCATTCTTACTTGATCTAACACTTCAGTTGCTCCACTGTATATGGCCCATTGTCTGATTCTCTTCTTCATAATGTGTCATACATTTTCAGTCGGAGATCGATTTGAACTGACAGCAGCACAGTTGAGCACACAGTCTGTGTCTATGAAGCCACACTGTTATAGCCAGTGCAGAATGTAGTCTGGCGTTGTCGTGCTGAAATATACATGGAAGTTCAAGGAAGAGATGTTGCCCTGATGGGAACTATGTCTCTCTAGAATTCTAATACACGCCTCAGAGTCGATGATACTTTCACATACATGCAACTTACCCATGCTGTGGACACTGATGCACCCCTATAGCATCACACATGTTGGCTTTTGCTGATAACAATCTGGATGATTGTTTTTCTCTTTGGCACAGAGAACTTCATGTCCATTTTTTAATTCCAAAAACGAACTGAAATGTGAGCTCAGGTCCAGAGAACTCGGTGGTGGTACTGCACAGAGCTGGCTTCCTCTTTGCATAATACATTTTAAAGTTGCACTTCTGGATACAGTGACGGACTGTCTTAAGTAACAACAGCATTTTGAAATACTCCTGAAAATCTGTCATAGTTGCATAAGTTTCTTAGGCAGTGTGACCTGAGGGCTCGAGGATCACGCGTATTTCACAGTGGTTTCAGACCTTGGCCTTCATGCACCAAGATGATGCTAAATTCTCTAAATCTTCTCACAATATAATGCAGTGTAGATGCTGAAAGAACTAGATTCTGTGCTTTTTTCTGAATTGTGAAATGCTCATTTGAACAGAGTAATGCTTCTCTTTTGAATTTTAGCACAAAAGGGTGAGCCAAAACCCATCCTTGCTTGCAAAGTCTGAGCCTTTGACGGTGGCTACTTTTATTCCCAATCATGATACCTCACCTACTCCCAATTAGTCTCCTTAATGTGGAGCCTTCCAAACTGCTATTACTTAATATTCTGTTCAATTTTCAATCTTATTTGAACTCTGTCTCATTTTTTGTTGAGTGTGTTGCAGCCATAAATGTGACTTCAGCTGCTCCATTGTGTTTTCCCCAAGAGATTAATCAGTAATTTGGGAGAGGTTTTTATGCCGGATGCCCTTCCTGACACAACCATCCATGGTGAGAGGGGCTTGTGTCCCTGTCTGGAATCAAACCAGGGACCTTTCACTTGAAAGGCGAATTTGTAAACCATTACACAGGGACACTACTGTTTTGCACCCATCAAACCCTGAATTCACATCCATTTACAAAATAAAATTAGGCTGGTCAGCTAAACAGTTGAAAAACTTTTCTTTATACTTTTCTCAGTTATGTAAAGGTTCATATGAATTAGCATATCAGATTTTTATTCTTACTGCAGGTTGGAAAATATCCCAACTTTTCTGGAAATGAGTAGTTGAGGAGTTTACATGTTTTTCAATATAGTGTAAAAACACTGTGCACTGTGTCAATCAAAACTTCTACAATGCAAGTTGATGACTTACTAAAACTTACTAGAAGTTACAGTGTTCTCATGTATTTTGAGTTTTGCACTCATAGAACTGGAGTTATGCCCTGCAACTATAATTTTTTTCTGCCCACTTCTTGGCAGAGTATTAATGGCACAACAGGAAAGGCACAGCACTCCTCTGTAAAGTGGTGTGGGCTGCAGTTACTTATTTCCATTTAAAGCTACAGGCATTGAAAGACTGAAAAAGAATGGGACCAAATGCAGGGGTTCATATTCATGGGAAAATCACAATCTGCATGACTAAAACTTGAAAGACAGTCTGGTGATAATTTACTGAAACTTAATGTTTCACTCTTTATTGCTGATATAAATGAAATCACATTCAATATAATTTGGCTTTTTTGACAAGAATTTGCAAAAAAAAAAAGCTTCTTTCATGTCAAAGTGAAAACAGAGTTTTACAAATTAATAAAGTATTCTGATTCCGAAATATTCACTCCCTTTAGGTCAGTATTTAGCAGATGCACCTTTGGCTGCACTCACAGCACTGAGTCTATGTGGATATGTCTTGATCATGCTGGCACATCTGGAAACTGCAATTTTTCACCATTCTTCCTTCAAAAACAGCTCAAGCTCTGTCAAGTTGCTTGGGGATTGGGGTGAACAGCTCTTTTCAAGTCCAGCCACAAATTCTCGATTGGACTGAGATCTGGGCTTTGTCTTGGCCAATCCAGAACATTCATGTTGTTGTCCCTGAACAATTTCTGTGTAGCTTTTGCTGCATGCTTAGGGTTATTGTCTTTCTGGAAAAAAAAATCTTCTCCCAAGCTCCCAAGTTCTCTTGCAGACTGACTCGGATAGTCCTCCAGGATATGGTGATATTTCTCTCTCTTTTTTCTTTTTTATTAGAGATATTTTTCTACATTCCTGTTCTCCTCTAATTTTACAAGCCTTCCAGTGTGCTGAGAAGCATCCTTACAGGATAATGCTGCCACCACCATGCTTTACAGTGGAGGAGGTGTTTTTGTTTTGATGTGCAGTGTTCGGCGTTTGCCAAACAGCATCTAGTCTGATGTAGTGGTGGGCAGATTAATCCAAGTAGTGATAGTATCAATATCAATGATGCATCGGTATCAGATCAATACTACCCTGATGGGATTGATACTTTAGTTTGTTTTCTCTCCTCTACTTGCTCTTGTTCCATAAAAAAGTAGATTTTCCTGTGCAAATATGCTTCTCACATCTACAGGTACACTTTGCTTCTCCCTCCTCCCCTCCCCTGCTCCGCTGCATGTGTGTCATATGACTTAGCGGCACTGAGTGAGTGAATAACAACAGACACACCTGCAGGCTGAATAATGTCATAAAGACGTATTATAAAAAAATGTATCTTTGGCTGCTCCCTTCTATTCTCCACAAAGGGGTCGCCAGTGGATTAATCCACATTGGTAATTTGGCAGAGGATTTACATCGGATGCCCTTCTTGATGCAACCCTCCATGGTGGGAGGGGCTTGTGTCACCACCTGGGATTGCACCAGGGACCTTTCATTTGTAAGGCAAATATGCAAACCACTACGTTACCAGGGACACTAATATTTGCCAAGACAAATTTTACAGTATTTTCATAAATTTTTTTATTGTCTGACCGGCAGAACAAAGCAATATAAATACATAATTTGATATAATATCAAAAACAGAAAATCACTAAATTCTCAGATTGGAGCAACTTGTGTTTGAATTAAGAAAATGATTAAAAATAGGTAAGTCATTTTCTCTGTTATAGTTTCCCTTTTATTTAAAAACCAAGTTAATATACAATGCCTATAAAAGGCGTGCACCATGTTTTACCCATTTATTGCTTTAATAAATGAAATCATTGTTAATATAATTTGGCTTTTTTGACAAGAATTTGCAAAAAAGCTTCTGTCATTTCAAAGTGAAAACAGTTTCACAAACTGCCAATTAATTAAAATATATAGTTTAAAATAAATGTTTAAATAAATATTCATGCTCTTTAAAGGGACTGACCTAATTTAACAGAGATCCAGTCAAAGCTGTATGGGAGAGTGGCAAAGCGATTGCCAAAGGCATGTGAGAGACTCCAAGGTCAACTGGAAGAAGGTTCTTTGGTCTGATGAGACAAAAACTGAGCTTTTTGGCCATCAGACTAGTGGTGTGCAATACTGCAAAACTTGGTATCGATATGTTACCAAGTAAATACAGGGACAGTATCACAGATATCAATACCGATACTTTTGCCTTATAATTACTGCGACTATGCCAGGGTCTTGGTGAATCAGCTCAGTGAAATAACAAAATAATGAACTCAACAGCCTAGCAAGTTGTAGTCTAAATAACAGAATTTCATAGTGTCTTTTTCACAGTTAACACACATGATTATAACGTTTAGTAATTTTCATAATTCAGGTTTCAGGTTCATTTTTTTCACTTCCAATAATAATTAATTTAACATACTTCAAAGGACTGAATATATTATTTGAATGTCTAAACATAGTGTACAGGTAATCTGTCTTCAGTAATCAATAACATGATAACATTTGTACTTTGGAAAATAGCTAATGATGGATAACAAATGTGAGTCCTGACTGAAACAGATAAGATAATGTTTTATACAGTGGAGGTTATCTATCGCCACTGTATAAACTCGCTGGATATTCTTTGTCTCTCTGAACTGACTTGGTCAGTGAGCCCGGTCTCTGTGCCGGAGGTCAGGAAGGGCATCCGGCATAAAATCAACTCAAATATGCAAATTCATATTATGACTTCCGTACTAGATGGATTGCGCCCCGGGTTAACAACGACCGCCTCCGGTGTCGTTAGTCAACGGGGTGCCAACGGAAACTATGCTACTGTTGGCCAAAGATAAAGGAGGGGGAGAGGGGGAAAGCGTGTTAGGAGGCAGAGGTTTGGTGTGAGGGAAGAGGATGCAAGGGATAGCAAGAAATGGAGGCAGATGATCCGCTGTGGCAAACCCTAACGGAAGCAGCCAAAAGAAGTAGAAGAAGAATCCTCATTACGTTATCCAGAAACACAGGTTTCCATTTTTTTGAGACAGTTGGAACTGCCATGGTGAAATCAGATATGTTCCACAGACTAAAATGTGTGCAATGCCTGATGTTATGGAAATACGTAACCTAGTATTACTAACATTAGACCCTCCAGTAACATTTATATGTTGGCGTTACTTTCAAAAACTTTAAAATTGTAAAGTAAGAAGTAAAAAGGCCAAGAAAAATGATGCCATACATAGAAATTATTGCAACATCTACGTAAAACATGGGATTATTTTTTAAATATATTTTTTAATTATGGTATTTAATTGGGTATCGATGACCGGGTAATTGTACCGGTACTGGCACAGACTTCTCAATTTCTGGTATTGCAACATCCCTACTCATAATTTTAAAGAATCCTTCAAAAAAAAAAAAAGTGTCAACAATGGAAAAAATATTTGTGCTGTGTTACTTTTGTCTAAACATGCCAGACATAATTTTTCATATTTGTGGGTGTATATAAATATCTTAGGTTCCTTTTCTGTACATTTCTATAGCCCGATGGTGAGTCAATGCACTGAAATTTCCTTTCAATGTGCGCTAACTGCTGTATGTTTCGAATGACAATAAAAGCAACTATTGTAATTATATTCTATTCCAAACAAACAAACCAACCAAGCTAAAAACATAACCTCCTTGGTGGAGGTAAAAAAACACTCACTCGGCAGCAAATGCTGCAGTGGATAGTGGATAGTGGATAAATTTCAAAAGGAGGAAAAAGAACAGACTGAGTGTCTCACAGCTGTTGAACAGGAACAGGAGAGGACAGGAGAGGCTTCTGAGGGCTGCTATCAAGATTGCAGCGGAGGAAAAAGGGTAATTTTTTTGTCCCATTATGTTGACACCACTGAGAAAATTGCTGGCACCCTTTTCAAGATTGAAAAAGTAATTTGCTGAAGAAGCAGTATTACTATGGCTAGATAATCTCAGTACTCATCTCAGGAAAATGAAGTGCTGGAAGATGGTATGTCATTTCTTTAATACTGTTAAGTTATTCCCTGGCTGGTTTCAAGACAGTATTATATTTTGGTGAACGTTGTTTATGTTTGTTTTGTTACATAAAAACCGCTTGCAGGAGAGTTGGGCGCATAAGTAAAATTTATCCTAAACTGAGCCACCTGTGCTGCTGTTATTAGCCATATCTCATTGGCAGAGGTAGAAAAGTACACTAATTCTTTTCTCAAGTAGAAGTATTGATACTTGTGTTAAAAAGACTAGATTTAAAGTACTGATTTAACTTCTTTACTCAAAAGGGAAAACGTACAGGCTCTGAAATATACTCAAAAGTAAAAAGCAGCTCTTTGAAGGACATTTCTACTAGCCATCTTTGTGCTGCACAAACTAAACCTCAAAGCACATTAATATGAAAATAATTTTAATATGAGGTTAATCTCATGAATGTACTTGAAAAACTGTTGTACAGAACACAAGCAGAGAAAATCAAACTAGCGCTATTTGCTGTTTCTTATATTGTAGATAAATTACTTTGTCTCAACACCTGAAACAGAAAAATTAGTATAGTGCTATAAATGATGCATAAACTCTGTTTTACCTGTTTCATTTATACGTTTTCTACATCAGTCACAAACGATAAGCACCGATGATGGATGAGACTGTTTTTTACGCGTTATTGTTATGGTTCAAATCAGTTTGATGTCATAAAGATGTGCAATGATACAAAATAATGAATAACTTCCCTGAATTACGTTGAACCTAAAGTAACTAGTCTGTTTTGAAAATGTAGTTAGGAATAAATAGAGATATTGGTGTTAAGCTGTAAGAAGTAAAAGTAAAAAGCTGTCAGAAAAATAAATGCTCAAGTAAAGTACAGACACCACAAACTATTTCAGTGCAGTGACAAAATATTTGTACTTTGTTACTTCCCACCTCTGCTCATTGGAAATTCACCATGCCATGCCAGCCTAGCCTGCACTATAGTGGTTGAAAAAGTACAAAAGCATATTGACCAACACCAGCACAAGATATTACGATGGACGGTTCAAAAGAATCTGAGACTGGGCACACAAAGGATGTTCATTTTATCTCTCATTGTGAAGCAGTGGTTAAAAGAATAACATCAAACCACCTTTCAGTTTGCACAGCTGAATAACTTAACAACAGCGCTGCTCGCATCATAACAGATGGAAGAAAAGGAACACCAAAGTGTGGCTTTTCAGGCGACTTTATAAGCGAGATCGGATATCTCCTTCTTTTGGGTTCTTGTTCATGTGGTGGAGGAAGGAAATGAGAAGGAAACAGCTAGCTGGTGTATAGATATCTTTTTCACTCCCCAAAATAATAAGAAAAAATATTGCAAAAAATAAGATGAAGACAGAAAAGAACTGGTATCAGTACTGATTGATGGCATAGTAAATAGAGAATGGGAGGTCAGCTGGCACCCAGCTACAAATGCAACTTGCAAAACTCATAAAGGGAATGCTATTAAAACTGCATTAGCCTGAATTCACTTGTGAACAAGCTTCTTTGCAACCCACCTCCATCCCTCTTGTGTTTCTCACTTAATCAGTACCATATCTGTTGTCAATGATGCCCGCTCTGTTCTGTGCTGCTGCAGGATTTTCATTACCGCAGATGGAAATATCTTCTTTCGACTGTAGTGGTCCTGACTGAAGTGGTGAGTCATTTTTTTCTCCTCAAAGAAATCGATTGGTACACTAATTTAGCAACCACTGTGAAATAGAAATGATTCTTGTAGAAATGAAAAAAAACATGTCTGTGGGTATAAAAAAAGAACAGCTTTGATTTTGCTTTAACCCTTAAACATCAACGAGTCACAGCACCTGATTTTGTCTGGAGAACTTTTTAGCTGTGTCACTATATATAAATTAATAAAGAATAACTCACTATAAATATATATCTAACCAAAGCTTATGTTTTTAAAGTAAAAACCTTTAAAAACTTGAGTCTTTACTCTTAATCTAACTGAATGTTATCTAAGGGCAGAGCTACGTAACATCATAGCCAGTTATTGATTGCTGCTTCCGTGCTCTCAGAGGCAGCCCTGAAAGCAGCACCAACAAAGCTAAGCCTTAAGGTTTCTAGAAAAATAATACAGTATCTCATTGTTAGATGCTGTACTGTTTGCCTGTCCATCCATTTTCTGCTACTTATCCATGTCTGGGCTGTAGAAGCAGCAGTCCAAGCAGAGACGCACGAACATCGCTCTCTCCA
This sequence comes from Etroplus canarensis, assembly GCA_015106775.1. Lineage (NCBI taxonomy): Eukaryota > Metazoa > Chordata > Actinopteri > Cichliformes > Cichlidae > Etroplus > Etroplus canarensis. The sequence continues at coordinate 16,557 of VUQH01024834.1, forward strand.
GCCACCTCCTCCAGCTATTTCTAAATACCCTCGGCACTCTGATACTTCATAAGCCTATTATGATATGAGCTTTGATCTTCTGAATATTAAAAGTAAATATTTAATCATTTTATCCCTCCTCACACTTGTTTAAAAATTTGCCATAACTACGAAAATTTGTTGGATTAGGCCACACTGATCTTGACTTTTGACTACCAAATTCTAAGCAGTTCATCCTTGATGTTTGAGAGAAATCCTAATCAGGAGAACAGGAGGGCTGGAAGACTGACCGGGCAAACAGACAACCCCTCATCATAATGTCTTAGACTATGGTTGTAAAAACAGAACTGCTGGCCCTTGAAAATGGTGGCAAACACCTAAAATGAGGTCACAGCTACTAGCGAGGGATGTGCTTTGGTATCGTTTCAGTTTGTCATGCACCTTAATTTCAGTGATAGATCAGCGCACGGGCATGGGGATTGATTCCCAGAGATGGAGACTGATGCAACAGCTGGAAAAGACAAGATGCTCTGCACTTGCTGTTTCAACTTCCTTCATTTGCATTTCAGGGCTAAAGCGCTGTTTTTGTCTGAGCAGTGACACATATCATTTAGTACCATAGGTGGAAAAAGTATACACAAAACCCGAGGAGCATTACTGAAGGAAACACGGCAATAGACACATCCAGAAGCTCAAAGGATGAGGACATTGTTAAAAAAAACGGGTCAGAGGAGTTTGGTGTGTGGAGATATTTTGGCGGTTTAAAGTCTGACAGGAAGCAGAGAAGCTGCACTGCAAACTGTGTGAAAAGCATGTTCTCACAGAAACAGTAATAATACTGACTTTACAGTCCCAGACCCAAACAAGTGCTTCTAGTCCTCCTGAAAACAACAACCACATACCACAAGGTCCTCTTTCTCTAGCTCCATGCCTTATAGCAAAAACACACAGTGAGACCACAAATGCAACAGCCTGCTTTATATTTAAATAAATAAATAAATTTAAAAAACGATGCCAGTAAGCATGGAGAAAAATGTCAGATTTAAGTGGCTGATTAAAGTAATTAACCGTCGTTAGCAGTTATCTCAGACGCCTCAGTGCAAAGAGACAGTCGCAAATCTGAAATCTGAACCATATCTGAGCCTCACTGCCCACTGCAATGAGCAAGGCTGGAATCTGAAAAGCAAATGTCTTGAAACTGCACACTACCCTGAAGACCAAACAGGTGAAGTCATGACTTTAGGACTGACAGAGGCTCTTTGATCCTGAGGACTGAATATGTAGTAAGGAAATATACATAATGTTTTGTCTGTTTCTTTGTAGGTTGGTATAGATTCAAACTGTTTTAAATTGTTGAATAAGGAAAGGATACAGTACAAAGTAAAATTATTTGAAATTTTATTTTAGAATAATTCATTAATTCATCTTCTTCTGCTTATTCAATTCAGGGTCGCGGGGCTCGCTGGAGCCTATCCCAGCTGTCATAGGGCAAAAGGACTTTGGACAGGTCTCCAGTCTGTCACAGAGCCAACACAGACAGAAAGACAACCCTGCACATTCATACCCACGGTTTGTTTAGAACTGCCAATAAACTTAACCCCCTTTGCATGTCTTTGGAATGTGGGAGGAAGCCAGAGTAAACATGCAAACTCCACACGGAAGGGTCTAAGACAGCCGACTGTATGATCTGAACTCAGACCCTCTTGCTGTGAGGCAACAGTGCTAACCACCGCGCTTTCCATTTTATATTAATACCTACTCTATTTACTTAGAACTGACTAAAGAATTTACTGATGTTCTTCTATAAAACTTGAAAGCTTTAGAATTTGAATTTTAGATTTAAAATTTCAAGTTTTAGAATTAAGATTGCAATTTAATTGGAGCTGACCAACAACTATAATGCTTTCCTGTAAATCTTGAAAGCTTCTGACTGCACAGAATTCAGATTTTAGTTCAGAGTGGGTGTGTGTGTGTGTGTGTGTATACACACACACACACACGAGTGTTTTGTCTCAATGTGGTGAAGCAGTTTTGTCAGTTTCATTGCTTCATTAGCCAGTCGGTCACAGCGGGTGTGGAGCTTGTGTATTACCTGTAACTTAGGTAACTTTTTGCTCGCGGTCCGTGACCCCTCTGCTGTCCCATCGTTTGCTTGTTCCTTCCCGAAAAAGCTCTTCAGTGAATTTTGGTTTTAGCTTTTATTTTCAAGGAATAGCTTGTGTCGCTGATGCGTGAAATGATGTTCCAGAGTCAAGCGCGGTTAGTGAGGTGAGAGTGGAAATAGTTGTTTTTCAAAATAAGATCCAGAAGAAGAAAGAAAAATAACATTATAACCACGACAATTTTTCTTTGCGGCCCGGTTCCAAATGGTCCGGGGGTTGGGGATCCCTGTTCCACAGTACATGTGTCATATTCAACTTCTGACAGACAATAAATTATATTCAAGCCAAAATTTACCTTATGATATCTTCACATCTCACTTAAGAGTACAAATAAAATTTTAAACTTGACAGAAATTATTTGATTCTTATTGAGATTTATATCGATATTAACTATAATGAAAAATATTATACTATAAGAATTTTTCTCATATCATCCAGCTCTACGTATTATTTGTCCCTCCACTTAGGTTCCAGCCGGTTTGATGTTGGAAAAGCGCAAAGTCATGTGAAATAATCAGTAACCACACTCAAATGTGTTAAACCTAAGCTAAAAAGCCTGTTTTTAAATTGTAGGGACTAGAAAGCAGAGATAATTGTGTTAAAATACAGGGAGTAAAAGTAAAAAGGTCTCAGAAAAATATATACTCACGTAAAGTACAGATACCTGAATACTCTAGTACAGTAACAAAGTATTTGTACTTCATTACCTCCCACTTCTGTTCAGGACTAGACTGCAGCGAGTCAAGTGCACCTCAATTGCCAGTACAAATGGTCGCAGGACTGTGTTGATGTCATGTGAGCAGTGACCAATGTGTCAAGTATGAACATGCCATGAGGAGGGCAGGCTAGATTATCCAAGCTTGTGTTCTGCTAAATGGTCTTGATAATATTAGACTAAATCATTACTTAGCAGAATCAGAATCAGAATACTTTATTAATCCCTGGGGGGAAATTACTTAGCATGTTGAATGTCACGATTCCAGATGAGCTGGGAGAAAACACAGCAGGAGAGGCAGTGATGTAAATACAGACACTTTAAAATCAGCTGCAGGGGTTGGTTATTCGTTATGTGAAGTGACTAAATGGGTGAGAACAGGACAGCACATACCCGATTGTTTTCCGCTGCCCACAAAATGAGCTCTTTTGGGTTATCTTTGAGAGCCTCCTCCTTTTCCATGTACCACTCCTCACTGCGCTCCCTCTCCTCTACCTCTTCTTCCTCCTCATTGCTTCCTGTCCACAGGCTGCCAGCCCCTCGGGGAATCAGGTGTCCGTGTGTGTCAAGAAGCTCAAGCTGGTTGAAATCTTCAGGAAACTCCATCACTCACTGTTTTTGAGAGAGAATACAAGACACAATTTTTACTTTGCTCCCTGAGGTATTGAAGAGCCTAATTATTTCCTTTGCTATCTGGATTCTGAAAAGGGTCAGACTGGTGTTCATTTAATATCTTCTTTTTAAAACAGTTTTTTGTCTTTTTGCTCAATTTTTGAAATGTAAGCGTGAAACTAATCTAAAGCCCAGAAACTCATTTCTTTCCTTCAGTTCTATTTAGACCACAATGTCCAATACCATAAGGATAAAGAAACTTACCCAGCTGTTGTGCTTCACCTTCCTCACTACTAACATTTAATCCCTTTATTACTTTGTTTGCACATCAATCATTATGGGAGAATTTGGGGTGCACAGATGGCCGCATAATTATTTTCTGTTCTGTTGGTCCTGAAATCTGATAGTTACCTCAAGGGGAGAAAAACAATAAACCTTCACATCTGTTGATCCAGCCTGATTCTTTTTTTTGCTATAGAATTGAAACAATGAAAGAGCAAATTAACAGTAAAATAAAATGTCAAACTATTGTTTTTTCGGGCTCATCAAATCTGAGATGTCATTCATTATTCCTCCAACCTGTTAATTCACTGCTAGAGATACTGGTGTGCAAAAGTCTTAAACCACGCCTCGATTCTTTATATTTTGCTCCCAAGGAGCCAGACTTTTTTTTTTTTTTTTTTTGAAAGTGGTTTTTCACA
>VUQH01024836.1:0-16090 GCA_015106775.1 Etroplus canarensis
ATCAGAGGGACAGCTCATGTTGAGAAGTTTGGAGACAAAGTCAGAGAGGCAAGGCTGAGATGGTTTGGACATGTTCAGAGGAGGGATAGTGGATATATTGGACAAAGGATGTTGAAGATGGAGCTGCCAGGCAGGAGGAGAAGAGGAAGACCACAGAGAAGATTCATGGATGTAGTGAAGGAGGACATGCAGAGGGTGGGTGTGAGGGAAGAGGATGCAGGGGATAGGGTGAGATGGAGGCAGATGATCCGCTGTGGCGACCCCTAACGGGAGCAGCCGAAAGAAGAAGAAGAAAGAAGAAGTTAAAGATCAGTTTGTAGCAAAGGAGAACATTATTTCAGTCTCTTAAACACATAGGAGCAGTCCACCAAATCATCAAGCAATTAAAGTGGCATCATTCAGTACAGACATTGGCAAATCAGGTTGCCTGTCCATGCACGTTTGCAAGAAGCAAGCTGGAAAGAGGGTTTGCCTTTATATTAAAGTTTTGAGTTCATACAAACCCTCCCTTTATTGTGCAGAGTCAACACAGTAGGTAGGCTACCCCTGAGTGAAGAACAGATATAAAGGCTGTCACTTCAATGTAGTGGCAGCTATCCTGTCAAGCATGTTTAGAATGATGTAAATCCGGTCATGAAGTCCATTCACCTAGATAGAGCTCAAATCTGATTTGCCAAAGTACACTATATTGTGTAACAATGTCAGAAATTATTATTATTATTATTATTATTATTATTATTATGCTACTGTAATTTTTAAGGGTGCTAAGATTAAATTTATGGGTTTTTGAGCACCCCTAAAAGAGTTTAAACTTACCAAGGAAGTGAAGTGAAGTCATTAATTACTGCAGGATTTCAACAGAATGCACTGCTTTTCCTTTTGTAGGGGTGCCAGCAATATCATATATATGAGTGAAAATGGATGGAGATTTAAGTGTTTCTCGATGTGGACATATAGTTTGAAAAAAAGGGTAGAATAAAGTACTATCATTTAGTTACAACGTGTGACTAACATGTGGAGGTTTTGTCCCTTTCAGCTGTATTTTGCAAAATGTAATTTACATGAAATAGGAAGAGAGTCAGTGAATATGGAAACTATGAGACATATTTTTAAAATTGCACTTTAACATCTCCAGCTGTTCATCATCTTTTAGTGTTAAGAAAAAGTGTATTTTTATCATGGTGTTCCCCTTAGAAGAGCTGGAGGAAGTGGCTGGGGAGAGGGCGGTCTGGGTGCCTCTGCTTAGACTGCTGCCCCCATGACCCAGATCCAGATAAGTGGCAGAAATTGGATGAATGAATGGATGCATGGATGGAAGGATGGATGGATGAACTAATAGAGAATGGCTCTGCCTCATCCAGCTAAAATATTATTTTCTGATTTTAAATTTGGTACCACTTTCTAATAAAAGACGTTGTTGTAACTATAGAATTTTCAGTTTCCCTCAATGCAGCAGTCCAAAGGTTGTTGTCTTTAGTAAATAATGTATTAACTACTAGTTATCAACTTCTAAACTATTTATTATTACATAGAAAACTGTTACCAGCATCTTAAAATAGCTCAAGGCTTGATCTAACCAAATATCCAAAACATTATCTTCTATTCTTCCACCCTGTTCTTTATGGATAATCAAAAATAGTTGGACCATTTAATCATTTTTTGCTGTGATCATTCAAAACATGAATGTTTTAAGGAGTTTGATGAAAAACAGACTGACCAAAGAGCACCAAGAGCAGATCTGATTGGATATTTTTAGAAAACCATCCAAACAGAAGCCAATACAGCTGTTACATAGCAGTGACTCAGCTTCAAGTTGTTTTTTTGACATTGTTTTTAGGTCTCAGTTTGCCATGAATTTCCTGGACCCCTCCTTCATCCCGTTAACTAACGCCTTAAACGAGGAGCTCCAAGGAAAACCTTCCAAATGGAAGTTTAACAAAACAGCTTTTTACCAGCAGAGGTAAGTAATTTGGAGAATTGTTGCTTTGTTTTTGTTAGTATTGGTATTGTTAGTGTAAAATTTCCTTCCAGATGTCCTCTTCATGTTGCTATTGTTGTCCAATCAACAATCCACAACCCGACATTATTCAGGATAAAAATCATATTAAATAAATTAAAGCTTAACATCCGAACAATCTTTTGTTTAGAATTCCTTCACTGTCAATCAAAGCAGCCACTCCCCTAACCTTAGGAGCCAGGTGGATTAATTAGTAAAAAAAAAAAAAACAATCACCCTACTCAGATTTAGTTATGAAGGGGGAAAATATTCATAGAAGACAAAACTTTGCATGTAAGAGGCAGTAAACATGGTTTTAATACTGTAAATTAGGGCATTTTAATATGGGAGTTTATGGGGATATACTTGCTTTTATAGCCAACCCCAAGTGGCCACTGGAGGAACTGTGGGTTTCAGCATTTCTGCACATTAACTAAGCCTGTCAGCCACAGAGGCCACTGCTTGTTCTGTAACAGTGTTAAAGTGTCTTTCTTTTTTCAGGAAAGATATCTTCAGCTACATCGACATTCCCAACAACTTCTCCCTCACAAAGAACAGTGTGCGTGTTGGCCAGCTGATGCACTTTGACTACTCCAGCCACAAGTATGTTTTCTCCATCAGTAACAACTTCAAGTCTCTGCTTCCTGACACCTCTCCGATCCTTAATAAGCACTACAGCATGTGCGCTGTGGTAGGAAACAGCGGCATTCTCACAGGCAGCCACTGCGGCCCAGAAATTGACCGAGCTGATTTTGTCTTCCGCTGCAACTTTGCCCCCACGGACATCTACTCCAAGGATGTGGGCAGGAAGACCAACCTAACCACCTTTAACCCCAGCATCCTGGAGAGGTACTACAATAACCTGCTGACCATTCAAGACAGAAATAATTTCTTCCTCAACCTGAAGAAACTGGAGGGAGCCATCCTGTGGATCCCTGCCTTCTTCCTTCATACCTCAGCCACAGTAACCCGGACCCTGGTGGACTTCTTTGTGGAGCATAAGGGCCAGCTCAAGGTCGAGCTGGCCTGGCCAGGAAATATCATGCATGATGTGAACAAGTAAGAGTTGATTCATAATTGGCTGTGCCACTTCAGCTGTGCAGAATCAACTTTCACCTAAAAAGTTAGAGATGATAAACATTTTACTGGCTGATTTTATTACAGTTAAATTCAATACATTTACATTTGTATCAAGATAGCTTGTTACAATACCTCACTTTCGACTGGACTTTTCATATAACATATAAACATGCACTGCAGAAATGTAGGAAAATGTCCAGCTTTAAATGGAAAAATACCTATTACTTTTTGATATGTCATTTTTTGACACAGTGCTACGGACACAAAAAAATAATATAATACAGTCAATACCCAGCTCTGTAAGGACCCATCTCGCTCAAACTTAGTGTTTAGAAAAGTAGCTTGTTCCTTTAACTTGGAAGATAAAATTTATATTTAATATATAGTTGCATATAGTTAATTTACATGTTAATATAACAACTTTTTGTCATTTGGGTCCAGAGGAAAGAATCAATTAACTCAACATTAAAATCATGTTAATCCTAGTTAACATTTTATAAGCAGTTGTGTTTCTTCACCTGATGACTGTTGACCCTGTTGAGCGTTGCAGGTATGACAGTTTTTGTAGACCACTCTGGAAGTTCCTGCAACAAAAGACCAGAAGTACAAGTACAAGTAGTACCAAACTGACAGTAGTGTATAAACAAACTACACTACAGTTGTGTGACTTTAACTTAAACACTATAAGCTCCTGTGCATGGAGTGTTGATGCTGAATGTTCTTGACAAGTTCTGTGGTCTAATTTAGCCAAAACATCTCTGGTGCACATAATAGTTTAGTAGTAACACTTACATGTGTTGTACATAGGCAAAATTATAAAAATAGTGTTGTTATCCAAATACTTACGGATGTAACTGTACATTAATTGCTAAGAAGCTTTAAATAGACAACTTAAAGCTTGATTATAGTGCAGTTTTGCTTAAAAGCAGTAAGAGATTAAGTCACAGTTATTCTGACCGGAACAAATTCTGATCAACTTGTCATTTTATTCACAGATACTGGAAGACTAAAAACCTCTCTCCCAAACGGCTCAGCACTGGGATCCTCATGTATACGCTGGCCTCAGCCATTTGCGATGAGATCCACCTGTACGGCTTCTGGCCCTTCGGCTGGGACCCCAACACAGGCAAAGATCTGCCATACCACTACTATGACAAGAAAGGGACCAAATTCACTACCAAGTGGCAGGAGACCCACCAGCTGCCCAGCGAGTTCAAGCTGCTCTACAAGCTGCACAGGGAAGGTGTGATCAAACTCGGCCTAACGCACTGCAGTTAGACATTCAGTGAGCCCCGGATGGTTTAGGAGGTGACTCCAGAGACCATGACCCACATACATTAGCTCAGTTCAAACTTCTGTTGTGACACACATGATAAGCATGGTAAGTGTTTAGGTAATTTATCATCATCTTGCAAACATGCACTACTGTCACGCTGTAATTCTACATGAAGATGTCAGGCTCGCTCGAGTTGCAAATCACAGCGTTGTTATACATTTGTTGTGTTCAGTATTGCAGTTATGGGCTTTCACGCTACTCAGTTGCTTCCATTATTCCCCTTCGCACGGCTGCTGACTAACAGTTTGAACCGAACAGACGTCTGTGTATTTCAGCTAGAGTCCACAGGGGATTCAGCTGTGGGAAGACATAGTAAATTTCCAGCTCTGCTTGAAACAGATTGTTTAATCACTTTTACAGCAGTATACTGATTCTGTACACTGAAATCACTGCCTAATCTCAGGGAAGGAGTTAGATCAGTGTTTTTTTGTAATCAGACTCAATGCCTCAAGAGAGGTGCAGTTCCTGTTTTCAGGCCTTTCCCCCATGAGGTGTCAGACAATCTGCACTGCTCCGGAAGATGGTATTTGTTTACAAGATTGTACTCTATATAAATATATGTGTGTCTTTTATTCTCTGTAGACAGCGTGACTGTCCACTACAAAATTTTTGGGAGCTTCTTCAAATTTTGGAATAATAATCAACATTCCAACAGTAAGCCATAAAATCATAGACAGATGATATTATGTTATCAGAGTACAGAAAAGCATAAAGTAGTACCAGCTGACATTTGAGAATATGAGACATTTTAAGTATCTACCAACAACACTACAAGTTTATAGCCACACTAGCATCCATGCACATTCATGTCAGATCAGATTTAACAAAAACGGAAAACACACAAACACACATGCACAATAGTGAACTTTGTTTGCATTGTAAAAATTGTGCAAGGTCATTTCTGATATATGATCATCATGTTCAGTTAACATCATGGGGTACTTTTAAAGAACAACACAACACAAACGTTTACAACACAAAGATTCTTACGATACATGAAAGATTCGGGCAACAATGCACCCAGTTTTTCTAAATCCATCATGACTAAGTTTGAGTGAAATATATCCTTCCAAATATGGTTTAAAAAATTGCTAATTAAATTGGGACATTATGAAGACACTGTTCAAGAACAAGAAAAAGTAATCCTCCATGGCAGCCACTTTGTAAAACTAAAATATGTTCACACAAAAAACCCTCCCACTGTCTAGAGTTAAACTTTTCTCAGCCTTGTGGTGAGCGATTCAAGCAAGTACCAATTGGTGCAAAGAATACCACTGACTGATAAATGAGAGGGTGGTAAATACATTAGAGGGAAGGTCTGCTGGTGACCAGCTGTCAGCTTGATGACCCAATCACTACATATATTAATGTAGCCTTGTGACCACTTTATTAGGTACATCTGTTCAACTGCTTGTTAATACAAATATTTAATCAGCCAGTCACATGGTAGATGGCACCAACTCAATGGACTTAGGGATACAGACATGGTCAAAACAACCTGCTGACGTTCAAACTGAGCCCCAGAATGGGGGCGAAAAGTGATTTAAATGACTTTTAATGTTGTATGGTTGTTGGTACCAGATGGGATAGTATTTCAGAAACAGTGTATCTACTGTGATTTTCCTGCACAACCATCTCAAGGGTTTACAGAGGATGGTGCAAAAAAGCTGAACTATCCAGAAATAAAAACCTGTGAGTGGTAGTTCTTTGAGTGAAATGCCTTGTTAATGCCAGAGGTCAGGGGAGAATGACCAGACTGCTAAGAGCTCAGAGGACTACTTATTGCAACCCAGATATGCAGAAGAATATCTCTGAATGCACAGCACGTTCAACCTTAAAGCATATTGGCTACAGCAACAGAAGATCACACCAGGTGCTGCTCCTGTTAGCTAAGAACAAGAACAAAAAAAAAACTGATCTGAATTTCTGCTGTGACATTCAAATTGTAGTGTCAGAATTTGTCGTAAGCAGCATGGATCATCCTGTCTAGTATCAATGGTTCAGGCTGCTGGTAGTGGTGTAATGCTGTGGGGGATATATTCCTTTGGGCCCCTTAGTATCAATTGAGCATATGTTAAATGCCACAGTCTACCTGAGTATTGGCCATGTTCATCCCTTTATGACCACAGGGTACCCATCTTCTGATGGCAGCCTCCGGCAGGAACACACAATTTGAAATCGCTCAGATAATCTCAAACTGGTTTCTTGAACATGACAATGAGTTCCCTGTACTCCAACAGAGCAACTTTTGGATGTGGTGGAAGGGGAGCTTTATGAAGCTATTCTATTATCTTTGAGCAAACAGTTACATGAGAGAATTTAATGGGTGTATATATTTACCAACAACAAATATTTATATATGATCTTGTTTGTGTGGTGAAAATGGTTTTGATTAGTATGTTAGGTTTGAACTTGCAGTTCAAAAAGCGTCAGACAACAAAACAGTTGAATTCTTGAAAAATAGACCATTTTAACCACAGGCTATCACACACAGACCATCTTGTGACTTAACTTACATCTATAGTGTGGCTAAAAACATGTCAGGAAATCAAATTTCTCCATTAAACAGCTGATCTTGAAGTTTACCACTGTTTCAAAAACAGCCTTCTAAGGATTAAACTACATGACTTGTTAGACAGCTTTTGTTGACTGAAGAAAAGTTATTTATTCCATGTCAAATTCAATATTTGTGACATAAAACACAATAAATGAATGTTATGACTTACAGCATCTTGTACAAAAAGCATGATCCATTTAAATGGCAATGCATGTGAGGCACTAATAAATCTTTTAGGCTAGTTTTATAAAACCTTTTTGAAGATTGTTTTAAGGGGTTAAATTTAGTTATTTGCTATTGTTTGTATTCCTGATGGTGTATTCCTTAAGAATATCTCCAATGTATTTATATGACAGCTGTTGGAAGGCTTAAAAAGAACGCTATATTCCACATGGGACCAAACCTCTACAGATCAACTTAAAAACGAACAAGCTCTATTTTTTATAACTGTAGATAGTCCTGGGTTCTTAAACAGTCCATCTTCTCACGCCAGACTGAAATAGTCTGGTGGATCTGGGGCTGAGGATGACTGGACCCAAACAATAAAAGCTGGCCACATGACCATCTCATGACTCTGCAACATGTGCTCCTTGTTGCAAATTCCAGCTTAGGCTGAGGTTTAATACACAGAGCAATACAGTCATTCACATTTACCACATGTAGTCTGTGTTTTCTCTTCTCTTTCAGATTCAGTGTAGTATGCATTTACTTGCATTCTGTCTCACACAAAGTGATTTTTTTGTCCACCTCCTTTGGAAAAATGAACATTTTAGAAATGCTAACTTGTGCGTCTAGTCTTCGAATCACAGTGCAGTCACAACAGCAACCATGGAAGCACATCTTGTAAAAAAGCAGGCAGATGTTAGGCCCTCAAATTGATTGTTATAGATGTGTAAGAACAATTTAAGCAGTCCTTTCAGTGAATGTTTTGCAGGTACACCAAAGACCATGTGCTTAAAGTAGAAATGATAGAGAGGGATTTGGGAATTTCTAAGTTGTATAACAGTAACATCCAAAGACAGTATAAAAAATAGAGGTAGCAACCATAATAACACCCACTGGTTAGTTGTGCCCAAATATGAAGCCTCAAGCTGAGCATTTTCACTCTTGCCATTTTAATGTTTTGAAACAGGATCTGACGGATGAGGTGTGAATGTGACCAAAAAGCTGAGGACACTGCATGCTCATTGGCTAACAACTTGTCAATCACTTGTCATATCCTTTCTGACCATAATAATGGTCATAATTTACAAAATGAACTCTATGTTTTATTCAGTAAGACCTGACACTGATTTGCCCCCAAAAAGTCACCACTGAATTATTTACACAGTGAAGGAGCCCAGGGATGTTTTCCCATAGACTTCTATATAACCAGAGGTCTTTTTGGAGAAAGCTGCATCTATCTTTTATACTGTCCATGCTAGCACAAATGATTACTTTCAAAGAACTCCTTTTTAGATGTTAAATTTTATACAGAATATCAGTTTCTGTGGTAAAAAGAGGTCTCTGCAGAACAATCATTAGACATTTTTTAGGGTCAATGGTTGCATTATGGCCATTGTTCTGCAGAAACATCTTGTTAAGTAAAGTGATAGAATTTATTTGTAAATTTATGAATGTCCTCCTTTAGAGTGACGTGTCTGAAATATCCAGTGACTCAATCATGAATGCTGGACATTTACTCCTACAAAAGTATTCTTGTAATGTTCAAAATCAGTGTTTAGAATGTGTGTAAAATATAATGATGCCAACAAAGTCTGTGACAATTGTATTCCAGTCAGAGTAATGGTAGAGTTATTTTTTTGTTTTTTGTGCATTACAGTGCATTCAAATGATCAGGCAGTGACATACATAACTTAAACATAAAATGTGTTTATTCCAAATGCAGCACTATACAGGATTCATTCTAACAACCCTTTAACATTATTGTACTTGTGTTTGAGCTGCATGGCAACTTTGTTCCATTATACATAAAAAGGCTTGGCTGCTTATGTACCTGTCATATAAAAGTCATAAATCATGTCTTACTGTGGCTGTCCTTTCTTGGTCGTTCTACCAACAGCAATCAGTCATGTAAGAAACCATGTCCTACAGTAAATGTTTTTGATTATACTTCATGATAAATATACATTTTGTGCCTGCATATTCCTTTCATCAATGCCTCAACGTGTCAAATAAAAATATTTTTCTCTGGTATGCTCCATTTGAAGCTGATAATCACCTTTTTTCTTTTCTTTATTGAATTGACAGTACCTGCAATCGCATACAGCCCATGATACTGTGGCTTTCTGAACATATCTGAACAAGCAGAACTAGTGCATACAGATAAAGTCACTTAAAGAACACCAAATAAATTATCATTTTCAATCATCTGTTGATAAAAAAAAGAGATTCTAAATCTTTTTAAGGAAAAAAAGATTTGCCCCTGAAATAGTGAAGCCTTTTTGTAGGTGTTTTACAGGATTGTCCACCAGTACCAAACCCTCCCTCTACACTTTCAGGGATTCAAATCTAGGTCATTCTATAATGTTCCTTTTCTGTATTGTGATCCATCCCTTTGTGGATTTGGTGGTGTGTTTTGGTACACAGAGACTGTATGTAAGTGCTTAGTGATGTTTTCACCATCACCATCACAGATTTGTGGAACCAGATGTCACAGACCTGGGGACAGATGTGATTGGGAAGGGATCCTGTATGCTCATCCAGTAACAACTTGTCAATCAGAATCAGAATCCAAATACTTGGATTCCCAGGGGGAAAATTGCTTCATATCAAATCATAAGTCTTTCTAAGATTATAATTTAAAAAATAAACTTCAGGTTATGTTTAACATGACTAGAAACTAGCAAAAAAGCCCATAAATTCAGGGAAGTGTTTATAGAGAAAGGGAGCCAGGGTTATTTTTCCAGACTTCTAAATAACTGGAAGAATTTTTGCAACCACAGGAGTCACCCACTGCTGGCTGCCCAGATTGCAGGCACTCCTGCATTGCCTTTCAGATCCAAAGGCTACATCCTTCTTTTATATACAGTCTGTAGTGTAGTACCATTATCCTTCCAGTTTAACTTTTAGACATTTATGAATTAATAGTGCATTCATGGTTTGCACCAAACAACTCTTTATTTGATTTGTCTGTCCAGAGCACAATATTCATACAGGCCTGGTCTTCACCTGTATGTTCATTTTGAACCTGCTTAGATGGCAGAGGATTTTTCCTGAGATGTCTCACATGCAGGTCAAATTTGTGCAGTCTCTTTGTGATACACTCTGACCCCAACAGGTATCTGCAAGTGCTGATGTTCCAAGTCATAGGACTTAGTAAGAGCTCTTTACATATTGAAACCACACAATTCAATACCAAGGAGAACAGGAGATGCAAAATGTCAGAAGTTTAAATAGGACAGGTCATTCCACATGTCCACATATCCATATGTCACTCCTTAAAATTAATGTAATATTTGGCAACTCATCTGGATCCCCCAATTTTATTGACTTAAAGAAGTGATGATTGTAACAGTATACTTCTCCATATTTCCTATATAATATTTATTTAAATTATGAAAATAATTATAAAAGGCTGATTTTATGTGTCATTTGAGTACCTTTATTTGCAGGAGTTGCTTCAAAGAGGAGTGCTTGCTTGTATAAATATGTCAAGAAAGCCAACATTTTACCAGCTTACTTTTCACGACTGGATCTTGAGATATTTTTTTGCAGTTTCTTTTACCTTGTAATTCTCCTCCTTTTTCTTACCTGCTAATACACAGTGTGTGAATAAATAACATCACAAGAAGAATTTATTCTGTAACACTACTTGCTTTAAACGAAAATGACTAGATTTCTGGCTCTCCTTCTCTCATATGTGGGTCATATTTTGCTTGATCTTAGGATAGCAAATGTCTCTTCCGGCAGGCACTGTCATCATTCTCCAGAAAACAACAGGACTGTAATATGCACTGATATTTTGAGCAAAAGGGAAAAGAGACGCTGGTGGTGGTAAGATCAGCAGGCGCACCTCCTCCTCTCAGGGGCCTCCTCTACTTCATGGCTGGTGACAGGGCTGCCATTGGGTTCAGAGCCGTGGCCCCCATATGTGCTCTGCTCCATCCTCTTCATCACCAGATCCAGCAGGGTGGTCACCGCCTGGTCCACACTGACACCTGTCACTGCACTTGTCTCAAAGTAGGGGATCCTGAGGAAAATATGTGACATGGAAGCATTAGTTGGCATTAGTGAAGACATGAGTCTAAATGTGCTTGTTTATAAACTTAGAAATGATTTGCATCCACTTGTAACCCCTGTGATATTTTGCTTTTCTTACAGTTTGTCATGTTAAATGTAATTTGCACACCCTAGGCGATTTGAATTTCACAATCCAAAAGAAGAAAACCTTTGTGTAAAAGGTTTGTGGTGTTCCAGACCCAGGATCAGGGTTACAGCAATGAAAACAGCTGACCAGTATCATCTTATGACGACAGGTAAAACTTGCCCAAACCTGTGTAGCGTTGAGTCATCCTCAAAAAGTAAAGAAAATATTTTAAAAACCTGACTGAAAAATAGACTCTAAAATAGGTATAAGATCAATTATTAACTCATAATGACCTTGTGGAAAACATGAACTCCATTAGTATAAAAAAGCCGCAGTTACCACTTGAAACTATTCATTACAATTACTGATTTTACCATAATATTGGGGGAGTTTTAAAGAAGTAATTACAACAATAAATCTCAGTTTTTCCACATTCAGCCAGTCTACTTGATTTAACCATTTTGCTTTGGTGTGGGTTCTTACCCTGAATAAAAAATAAGCTTGCACACAAAATTAGTGACAGCTTTATAAAACTTGTACCCCAGTCAGTTTTGTTCTTACAGCTATGCTGTGTGAGATACTCATTCTAAATCAACTGGCTCCTGCTTGTAGATATCTCCACACTGCCAAGCCCCCATTTTCTCTGTTTAAAGAAGCAAGTTTCCTACACAAACCGGAGAAAGAGGGAGAAAGTCCAACTGAAGGTATTGAATCTAAGAGGAAGACAAGGAAGGCCACACCAGCAGGGGCCAAGGCTGATCTGTCAACCCAAAAATAGAGCCTCCTTCCACATTCTCCAGCATGAACGGCACAGTTATTATAGTTAACTAAAACTAAACTCAAAGCTAAAATTAAGTGAATTAAGTGAAAAAAGTAAAGAAAATATTTAGTTAACTGAAGTAAAAAAAACTACTACTACTGTACTGTAGTTCCTAATCTGAACATCTTAAATTTGCCCCTGACAAATTACGCCCATATTATAATAATCAAGAAAACTAAAACTAACACTATAACTAATAAAAACTAAACTAAACCTAAACATTTTCAAACAATAAAAACTGAACTGAAACAACCAATCCTGCTCTGGAAACTAACTGAAACTGGATTGAAAACAGAACTCAAAAGGAAATATTATAAATCATGTTTGCAGACAACAGGTTTAAGAGAGCCTGGAGAGGTGGAGGTATGCACTGGAGAGAAGAGGAATGAAATTCAGTAGAAGTAAAACAGAATAAATGTGCATAAATGAGAGGGAGGCAGGTGGAACGGTGAAGATGCAAGGAGTAGAAGTAGTGAAGGTAGATGAGTTTAAACACTTATGTTGATCAACCATCCAAAGCAACAGACAGAGCACAAGAGAGGTGAAGAAGGGAGTTCAGGCAGGGTGGAGTGGGTGGAGACGAGTGTCAGGGGTACTTTGTGACAGAAGGATAGCAGCAAGAGTGAAAGGGAAGGTTTACAAGATGGTAGTGAGGCCTGCTTTGACGTGTGGTCTGGAGACTGTGGCACTGACAAAAAGACAGGAGGCAGAGTTGGAGCCGGAGGTGGCAGAATTGAAGATGTGAAGCATTCATATACACAATTTACACACAGATTTATGTGTACGCATTGCTTGTGAAAGAGTTTCAATGTCTTTATCAACAAGAAAGCTGTAAAACAGACAATGATTCAGACCTCTGGAAGAATGAACTTATCAGTTCATTCACTTTCATGAAATGATCAACCCTTAATGACACATTGTTTCCTGGTGCACAAATCAGTTAAAGGTCTAAAAGTTAAGAAATTCTTCTCCTTTGCTATTTTTTGCGTCTTTTTTCATGCTGCATGTTTGACACCTGTTTTAGAACCTGTTTGTTTTAGAATCAGACACACAGATAAAACAATGCTAACAAGCAGGTGTACAAAGATTCACAGACTATTAAAATATGGAAAGCTAAAATGAGAAAAGACAATTTGTAAAATAATGATTCATTACAGAATTTACACAAATCCTAAATTCAGTGTGGTTGGCAGTAGATGAGTAAGGACTGGCAAGTCAAGCAAAAATAAGTCTTCTGAATTCAAACGAACAGGAAAGTAAAGACCATGGACATCTTTACAATATGGACTAAAAGCATGAATGTGATATTTTCAATATGAAGCATGTTGCAAATAATATGATTAAGCAACACTATTATGTTCCTTTCTGAGTGGAAACTTTTTCTTTTAGGATGAAAACAGCGTTTGTAAGGCCTCACCCATATCTGTCTGCCAGATCTCTGGCCTGTCTGGCATGAACATCCCTCATGTCTCTGAGGTCTGCCTTGGTGCCCACCAACACCACATCTGGACTCTCACAGTATGCGTTGGCCTGCAGCTGACCTAAAACAACACAAAGGGAGCCATTTAAAACCACAGCAGATTGAGAAAACTCAGAATCAGTGGACATTTTCACTGATGCTCTTAAAAAATATATAAATATATTGATAGTAGATGAGAGGTCACATACTCATCCAGTTCCTGACATTGAGGAAACTTTGCTGATTGGTCAGGTCAAACATTAACAGGAAGCCCATGGCATCTCTGAAGAAAGCTGTAGTTAGGCTGCGGAACCTGAAAACATGTAGATTTTTATCAGGCGAGCAGGCCATCATTTGGCCCAGACTCAGTGTCTCAGCACGTGTTGAATAGACTGCCATAATTTGAACTGAGAGGGGGAGAGCAGAAATCCTACTGGCTTGTTGATTAGCACCCCCATGAGGCTGTGACTGCTGGTTCTGAGCATAAACTGTATATAAAATTATTTATAATGGCCAGCAAGGGGCCAGCACATTTTGTGATGCGTTTTTTTTGTTTCACTCAATAGTTTCAAGTCTTTCAGACATGATGCTTTAGGGCAGACCTAACTTGTGACTGACAAGTCACAACCTTATGAGTGTGCAGTGTCCCATGATTTCACAGTCAGATCCACCTCCTAATGGCATCTGATTCTAAAAAACTAAGATGGGAAGGCCAAAATGCTCATCTCCAGGCTTCAAAAATAGGGTGCCTACATCTATCTTTTACAGTATATACAGTGTATGGTTCTGAGTCAAATATCTCAACAACTGGTAAAAAAACATTTTAGTTCACACTACCACACAGATAAGCCATATCCTATAGTGCTGACATAAGGCTGAAGTGATTTTGACCTATTTATAAATAAAACAAAAAGAAAATTCTCATGAGCCTCAGCTGTACTTTATATTTAGAGCCAATGAGCAAATGCCAACATTTATTTGTGTTTAGCTCAAACAGCCTTGAGCCAAAGTCCAGCCTCACTGAGCTGCTAGTGTGAAGGATTAAAAATGTTCAGTGTACTGTACTTATCACCATCACTACTCAAGCAAGTTACTAGGTGGTGCAAAGAACTCAAGAGGAAGCTCTGCAGAATAAATCTTTGTGTTCACATATAGCTGCAGAGGTTATGAACGCATGCTTCAGTAGCGGCCACTTTTAGTTCATGTTATTAGAGAAATGTTTCAATACCAGCATATAAAAGCATATAAACTTGCTTTCAGCCCATTTATTCTCAGCTTTTAGTTTGTTGGTGTTAACAGTATGTTTATCTTGCCATTTTTACAAAAAAATAAAATGTCAAATATATTATGAACAAAAGTTCAGACTTACCTCTCTTGTCCTGCTGTGTCCCAGAGCTGAAGATGGACTCTGAAGTTCTTCTCAGTTGTCCCATCAGCACCTGTCCCTGTGTACATCTGAACAATTCACAGAGCTCAGTAGTCCATCAAAAAGCTAAAAATGTTCCACTTTTGTTCCACTTGTTGGAGATTAGTGGGGTAAGTTTAGGGATGCTATGAGGGATTTCAGTAGTAAATGTCAAGATAAGAAAACAGGGGATAAAAAAGAATAACTTCTTCAATGTAACAGCTCAACTTTATTGGCAACAATCTCAAGGACATTAAATGTGAGCATATCTGGATTGGTAATATAATAATACTTTAAAGATTCTAGTTGCATATAAGCAGCAAGTATTTGTTTCTTTTCTCTTGACTTTCTCCTTTTATTCATCGATATTTGGCTATTTAAGTTTATAGAAAACAGAATCCTAGTATTTTAGTGCAACCACTTATATCAATAACAGTCACTTTAGGGGTGATATTCTAGTCTATATTTAGATCTTAAGGAAGAAAGGAATCAATCACAGATTTAATTTAATTCTTTATTTTATTTAGACAAGTATAATTAAGCAATTAAGTACTAACATTCTGGTTTATAATTCTCCTTTTCATTTTAATTAGTTCCCTAAGTTGAGTAGCATGAGCTACTTAGGTCTTATTTTGTATTTTCTTGTTTATTACTGATTAAATTTTAAGTGAAATGTAGCTAAACAGATTGTTACTTCCATTTCCCTATTGAGCTGGGTCGTAACAACTAATTGTTTGAAGGTTTTTGTGCAAATGCTTGTTTCTCCAACAGATGATGAGGACAGAAATGATCATTTTATTTTTGGAATAGCAAGATTTTACCCCCTCTAACAAATAAAAATAAAAAATGAAAAATATGAAGTAACAAGGAAAAAAGAGTACAACAGATGCAATGTTAGCTTTGAAAGTGTTGATGGAGAAGTATAGACAAGGTCAGAAGGAGTTGCACTGTGTCTTTGTGGATCTAGAGAAAGCATATGATAGGGTGCCAAGAGAGGAACTGTGGAACTATATAGGTACGTTCACACCGAACACGACTCGCACGGCGAATTTGCCTCCGCCACCTCTGTTTGGCCGCGCGGCAAATTCACCCCTATTCACATGTCCAAAAGTGTGTTCATAAACCACA
>VUQH01024838.1:0-10801 GCA_015106775.1 Etroplus canarensis
GAGGACATGCAGAGCGTTGGCGTGAGGGAAGAGGATGCAAGGGAATAGGGTGAGATGGAGGCAGATGATCCGCTGTGGCGACCCCTAACGGGAGCAGCTGAAAGAAGAAGAAGAAGAAGAAGTTTAGTTTAGTTTCTTGATTTAAAAAAAAAAAAACAACTAATTTTTGTCACACTTGTCTTGGTGTGTTAAACAGTGAAGGAATATTTTTTTTCTTTTTTTTTTTGGATGGAGGAGGTTATCAACTCTGCTTGCCTTTCTATATAATCCCCTCTCGCCCCCTGCGGGCAGTCTATCCTTCAAGCCCGGGTCCTCTACCAGAGGCCTGGGAGCTTGAGGGTCCTGCGCAGTATCTTAGCCGTTCCTAGGACTGCGCTCTTCTGGACAGAGATCTCGGATGGACAGCAGATCCCATCTATCTATCTATCTATCTATCTATCTATCTATCTATCTATCTATCTATTTTCCACAAAAATACTAATTTAGTTTTACAATAATTTTAAAGGACTGGGGTGGAAAGATAATCATTTAAAATTTTAATTTTACAATAATTTAGAGGACTGGGATGGACTGGGATGGAAAGAAAAGTTGACCGTCCTTCTCTACCGGACCTTCACAGTGTGACACATGGCGGAAGTAAACAAAGGACGGACCGTTAGCCTAGCCTGTGTGGACTCAGCAGGCAGGCGGCTGTGTCGTCCTCCGTCTGCTGAATATTGGCGCTGCTGGAGTAACGATGTCTCCAGTTCAGTGTCCGAGAGCTCATCAGGCAGCGCCTGGCTGCTGCGGCTGAAGAAATATTCAGAGTTTGAAAGCTGGAGTTCAGCCTAAAGCTGCACACAGCGGGTGAGTCCGACTCTGACGCTCTGAGTGAACTCATCAGTGTGACAGTGTGGGAAACGTTTCCACCGCTGAGAGGCATTTAGCGTGTGGAGGACAAACATTCTGTTTGAATGGGATGCCCACAGCTGCCTTGGTGAGGATTAAAGATAGTTAAAGTGCAGTTTGTGTACCTTTGGGTTTCATCTATCAGCTGGTACACCTGTTTTTCTTGTGAGACTCACAAATAACTGAGAGGACTGGAAAAAACTCTAAAAACCACTTCTTACAGGTTTAATCCAGTTATTAGATGAGTCCCTGTCTTCGTTGTAGCTCTGGTTGTTTTGTCCTTTCTCCATACTGTGGATGAAGAAAGTCAGCACACCCCTGTTAAAATACCAGGTTTGTCTGATGGGAAAAAATGAGACCACGATAAATCATTTCACTTTCTCCACCTTTAATGTAACCTGTACAAATTAACTGATGAAGAAACAAAAATATACAAGAAGCTGGTTGCATAAGTGTGGACGAACTCAAACTAATACCTTGATGAAGCAACTGCTGAAAAACGGCCCCACAGCATTATCCCCCCCTGCACCAAACCAACAGGTAACGTTCTCCTGGCATCCACTAAACCCAGACTCGGTGCCCTCCTGAATAATTTTTCTCTTCTTCCCTTTCTTTTGCTTGAGTCACGCTTTGTGATACTTGTGTGTCTGTGGGGATAAATTGAAAGGGGATTTTTCCTTTGACCCACTTTTAGATGTTTGGAGAGATCGCAGACCATTATGATTGCATAAAACCCGTCTTATCAGGAAACCATATAAGCTGGCTCTGCTCAGGATGCTGTGTTGAGCTGTGTCTGAACCAGAATAAGCATCCAAACTACATGCGCTGCAGCATCTCTGTGAATCTTCTTCTAGAGCTCCGTTAGCCGTGGCTCACCATGGAGGGTTGCGTCAGGAAGAGCGTCCAGCGTAGAACTTCTGCCAAAATTACCAATGCGGATTAATCTGCCGTGGCGACCCCTTGGTTGAATCAAGGGAGCAGCCGAACGTTATATGTCAAACTGTAACATACCCATGAAATGCAGGATAAAACTCAACAGAAATGTTTGCAATGTTTATTGCAACAGCAAAAAGATCTCTTCAGCAAAAGGACTACTCTGTACTCGGTGGCAATCGGCCCAACTAGCACAACTTCATTTTTGATTGAATTTACAAATTAAAAAATTACACGTCATCCAGGATAACTAATTGATTTGTGTCTACTCTTCAAAGATTAAAAGATTACATTCTTTATTAAAAAGACGACTTTAAAAAGTAAGATCTGTAATACTTAACCACATTCTTTGGTTCAGTTGGAATACTTTTTAGTTTCTCGTGGGTGCTGCTGAGGGTTTGCAACAGTTATTGTTTCTCTTAATTGTTCTGTCATCACATTAGTAACCCTTTTCTTGTGTCCCTCTTTACTTTAGATCTCTCTCATAGCAGCATGGCGTTAATGAAGAAAAGGCTCACTGAGCAGGAGGCAAACTCCAGTCAGCACCAGGAGGAATCGGAGCCTCCACAGATTAAAGAGGAACCGGAGGAACTCTACGCCAGTCCGGAGGGAGAGCGGCCTGTACTGAAAGAGGAGACTGATACCTTTATGGTGACTGCTACTTATGAGGAAAGTGACCACTGTAAACTAGAACCAAACAGTGGCCAGCTCCTCCTCCTCCACAGTTTTCATGAAATTGAAAGTAGGGGTGAGGAAACAATTAGGTATGAAGACTCTGGATCAAGAAATGCAGAGCAGATGCCAAATAAGAGACACCAGAGCAAGAGAAGGCACAGTAACATTCTAGGAAGCTCACCCATTACAGAGAGTCCCTTCAATCCTGACGCAGGTAAAAAACAATCTGTAAAATGTAAAAGCCTTTTAGAATGTGTGAAGCCATGCACTTGGAAAATGTGGTAAAGGTTTCAGGTAAAGTGGTCATTTATATTACAGTCAGGGCAGTCAGGGCCTGAATGTTTTGGTACCTTTTGCCAGACAGCAGGAGGGTAAAGAGTTTGTTTGGGGTCATTTACAGTGCAGCTATAGCATGCAAGGTAAATGCTTGTGATGGAGAGAAGAGAGGCACTGATGATCTTCTCAGCTGTTCTCACTATCTGCTGCAGGGTCCTGTGATCAGATGCTGTGCAGTTGGATAGCAGGTAATGATACAGCTGCTCAGGGTGCTCTCCATAGTCCCTTTGTAGACTGTGGTAAGGACTGGTGATGGGAGATGGGCTGTCCTCAGCCTTTGCAGAAAGTAGAGACGTTGCTGGGCTTTCTTGGCTATGGGCCCGCGTCCAAACGGATCATGGTGTACACCTCAATTGCTGAGGCCACTGCGAGGCGCTATGGCCACAAACTGGTTGATGCCTGCGGTGAAGAGAGAGCTGAGAATGAAAGCGAAACTCTCGATTTACTGGTCAATCTACACGCCCACCCTCATGAGCTCTGGAAAAAGTAAGATCGCGGATACAAGCGGCCGAAATGAGCTTGAGCTCTGTCATTTGGGAGGAGCTTAGAGCAGAGGTGCTGCTCACCAGTGTTGAAAGGAGCCAACGCAGGTGGTTCGGTCATCTGATTAGGATGCCTCCCGGGCACCAGCTAGTTGAGGTGCTTCAGGCATGTCCTACCAGGATTAGGCCCTGGTATAGACCCGGGACATGCTGGAGGAATTATATAATGCTTGGCTGGCCTTGGTGCCCCCCCCCAGAACAGCTCAAGGTGGTGGCTGGGGAGAGGGAGGTCTGGGCATTTCTGCTTAGGCTGTTGCCCCTGTGACCTGAACCCAGATATGAGGAAGATGGATGGATGAATGGATGGACTTTAAAATGTGAGCTCTTTATTATCTAAATGACTATACTGAAGTGTCTCAATCTTTGGTTCAGCTGTAGTGGGTTTTTTGTAGTTTTTATGCAGTGTAGGGTGCTGCTAAGGGTTTGAAATAGATTTTTTTTCTAAACAATTATAATTTTGCCATCATATTAGTAGCAGTTTTTTTGTTTCTCTTTTTTTTTCTTCCAGACCTCCTACAGCAACATGACATTAAGGAGGAGGAAGAGGTTCTCACTAAGCAGCAGCTCTGTGAACAGCAGAACTCCAGCCTGGACCAGGAGGCCCCAGAGCCTCCACAGATTAAAGAGGAACAGGAGGAACTCTGCGCCAGTCAGGACAGAGAGCGGCTTCTTTTGAAGGAGGAGACCGATACCTTCACGGTGACTGCGATTTATGAAGAAATGGACCACGGTGAACCAGAACCGAACAGCAACTGGCACCTCTGTCACAGAGCTCAGTATGAAGACCTAGAATCAACCAAAATTGTGGAGTCAAAGCCAAAGGAGAGGATCTGGAGAAACGACGTGGACAACTCACTTAAGTCAGAATGCGAGAGTTATACCGACACAGGTACTGCAGTTTTTTTTGTTCCTTTTTCTATTTTCAGCCTTTGAAGATGTCACTGATTGTAAAAACAAAATAATTTACAGCCTTTCCGATTTAATCAATGCTTTTAATGTCATCAGCAGGATGCAGAAAGACTACCACTATGATGTTAGGTCCAAAACATCTTTGTATTTGGTCTTTAAAATTGGAAATGAATGAAATGGAAGTCTGGCCCTGACTTTGCTGAAATTCCTTTTTGTACCCCAAGATGGTGTAGTGAGTCAGTGCGTGAAATGTGCATCAAACGCCGATGGAGAAACAGATGTTGGAGTGCCAGGTGCAAACAGTGCCTGAAACAGCCGGAAATGGACTCTGATCACCACAAGAACCGACTCCCAGAGTGCCTGGCACTCGCTGTGATGCTCATGATGTGGAACATGCAGAATAAGTTCATACAGAAGGTGTAGCAGCTGTTCTCCACCTCTGTGCAAACACAGTGAACACACAGCAATGGATGATTGAGCCTGCAGTAGTTTATTAGTGGACATAAGCACAGATATCAGCTGAATGGGTGAAAATGATTTCAGAAGTTACATTTTCCTATATTTTCTAATCTGTCTTTAAAACTTGTTTTTAGTTTTTTTGAGCTGATTCATGTATACCTGATGGTAACAGTAGAATAACAGCAACTTTATATTAAAGGTTTAAGCTTTAGCCTGTGAGGGTTGATGAGGCTCAGCAGAGCTCAGCTTACAGTGATACAGTCTCTGGGTGTGATTTGCACTTCATCGCTACCTGCCAGACAGTTAACTGGAGGATCTCAGATCTGTGAATCAAGTTTTCTTATTTGATTTGGGCTGGAACCTATCCTAGCTGTCAGGATGAGAGGCAGATCCTAAATTCTGGGCCAAGATGGCGGTGCGACGGTAGCGTGCGGCCACTCCGGAACCAAGGTGGTGCTTGTACCCCTGTGACTGTCCCTGTTTTGACCAGGTGTTCGGGTGTGTGGACGCCGGGACGGTGGTGTTTGTGTTTAAAAGTCGGAGGTTCGAGGACGACCAGACGCTGTCGTACCTCCGTCCGCAGACGGTACCAACTGGCAATGCGGCGGCGTTGTTTTTCCTGACCTCCCGGGCAGCGTCCAGAAAACCAAAGATTTTGGGTTCCGGAGGGGGGAGTATCGTCGCAGGGCTGATGCTGCGGCTGGGCGGTTTCTGGGGGCTCCGATCTCAGCTTGCTGTGTGGACCGGGCCTTCATTCCCCGGCGTCGCCTGATGCCGGTGGCTGGGGAAGAGGACATCGCGGGCGGGGTGTTGTACTGGGCCGGCATTACCCTTGTATGGGGCACCAGGTTCTGGGGGAACGCTATTTCATTTCACTGTGTATTTATATGTAGTTGAAATGACAATAAAACAATCCAATCCAATCTAATCTCATTTCTAACCTTCAGTTCATCCAACAAGGTATCTTTGTACTCTGGGAAAACCCACAAACTCCACAAAAAGGCCCCAGCTGACCTGGAAGTTTGAACCCCGAACATTCTTGCATTATTTAAAAAGTGCAAACCAACCTCTGCATTTTCTAATACAGGAGCAGCTACACAAATGCTTTCTGATAAAGCAGTGTTGTCGAGCAGTGAAATTTGGCCCTTTCAGGTTACAGTTAATAAAGGATTAACAAATTAATAAAGGATTCTGATTATGGAAGTATTAAAGGATCCTTTAATACTTGCATTTGTGAGCAACATCCTCTGGAAAGCTCTCGTACTGATTTAAACTACAGCGTCAACATGTCTCATTTTTCTCTTGTCTTCCTTCTCCAGATGCTCAACAGCAACGTGACATTAAGGAGGAGGAAGAGGATGCTCTCCCTGAGCAACACGTCTGTGAGGAGGAAAGGATCTCCAGTCTGGACCAGAAAGCCCCAGAGCCTCCACAGATTAAGGAGGAACAGGAGGAACTCTGCACCAGTCGGGACGGAGGGCAGCCTGTACTGAAGGAGGAGATCGATGCCTATATGGTGACTGCTACTTATGAGCCAAGCAGTGAACCAGACTCAAACAGAGACCAGCACTTCTGTCACAGCTCCCCTGTAGCTGAGAACAGAGATCAGGGCGCAAGCAAGTATGAACACCCAGGATCGACCAGAACCGTAGGGTCAAAGCCAAAGAATAAACAGCAGAAACACAATGTGGACGACTCAGTCGTGTTAGAAAATGAGAGTAAAACTGACACAGGTCAGTCTGTAAAATGCTACGTTTGTGAAAAAACTTTTAAGAACAAGTCCCTGATGAAGATACATTACAGGACTCACACGGGCGAAAAGCCGTTTTCTTGCGGGACGTGCGGGAAGAGATTCTTTCGAAGTAGCCATCTGTCTGTCCACATAAAAACTCACACAGGTGAGAAGCCTTTCCCCTGTAACGTCTGTGAAAAAACATTTGTAGACACATTAACGCTGAAATATCACATGAGAATTCACACGGGCGAGAAGCCGTATTCCTGCACGCTCTGCGGCAAAGGCTTCTGTCAAAGTAGCAACCTGACTGTCCACATGAGAACGCACACAGGCGAGAAGCCTTACAGCTGCGAAATGTGTGGAAAAGGTTTCAGTCATCGCTGTAACATGCTGACCCACAGGAGCTCTCACGCCGATGAGAAGCCGTTCCCCTGCGACGTGTGTGAAAAACGTTTTAAGGACCCAGCAACACTGAGAAACCACGCGAGGACGCACACGGGCGAGAAGCCGTGTCCTTGTGAAACATGCGGGAAGCGCTTCAGTGACAAGCGTAGATTGTCCGTGCACATGAAAACGCACACGGGCGAGAGGCCGCACGCTTGCAACACGTGCGGGAAATGCTTCCGCCGTCACGATAGCTTGTCCGTCCACCTGAAAACTCACGCGGCCGAGAAGCCGTATCCCTGCAAAACGTGCGGCAAAAGTTTTCGGCGACACGATAGCCTGTCTCTCCACACGAGGGTCCACACAGGCGAGAAGCCGTATCCTTGCGAACGCTGCGGTAAAAGTTTCAGTCGGCGCGACAGCTTGTCTCTCCACGCGCGCACTCACAGAGGCGAGAGGCCGTATTCTTGTGACGACTGCGGGAAAAGTTTCGCCGACGGCTCTAAGCTGTCGGACCACATGAGAACTCACGCGGGTGAGACGTTGTAGTCCTGAAACGCACGTGGGGGGAGGGGGAGAACGGTCGTCTGCAAACCGCAGTTTTAAAAAACATGCGCAGATTTGTACAGTGTGAGTTTGTTAGTCACTGTCTTGTTTCTTTTTGAAGGTTAGAAGGATTTCAACATCAGTGCACTGTGCACACTCTGTGATTGTAGTGTTTCATAAATACAAGCTCTTGATCTCAGACTGATACTTCCTTGTAATTGTGTAGTGGTTTTTTTAATGTATGTACTGTACAAATGTTTCAAGTCGAACGTCATTTCTTTGTCTTTGTCTTGAAAACTGTGAATAGACGCAGTGATTTAGTGAAACATGCGGACATAAATAGAAATGCAGTACATAAAGAAAAAAGGAGTAATAAGCTTGAAAGCTAATAGTTGGTGTAACCTCCTTCATCCCTTCATGAACTCTATTAGCCAACCTTTCTTGTTGTTTCCTTAAGTCATCTTCAGGAATAGTTTTTCAGGCTTCACGAAGGACATTCCAAAGCTTGGATGTTGGCTGCCTTTTGTTCTGCTTTCTGTCACGATGATTCCACACTGCTTCAGTAATGTTGAGTGCCACTCTTCACTCCATAAGACCTGTTGCCGCTGATTTTTCAGTCCAGTTCCTGTGTAATTTGGCAAACCTCAGCATTTTCTCCCCGTCTTGGCAGCCACTCTTCTGATTCAGCTTCAGCGAAGGGTAGAAGGGTCAACTGAAGGGCCAGATGCATCTCTTAGGTTCTGTGTCAGGTCTTTGCTGGATTTTTTTCCCTTATTTCTGTAGGACACGACTTTTATGACATGACTAAACTCAGAAATGAGAACAAATGATCAGTCTTTGTGCCTATTTTTTTTAAATTGTCATTATACAGCGTACAGTGAGATAAGAGAGCTACTCCTTTCAAGGTGCAGTGCAAACATATACACAAGTGCAACAACAACACATCTTCACAACAATATAATTCCTTAGCAGCATGTTATATTAATATTGCACAGTGGTGGGACTCTCATTGCATATGAGAGTTTAGAGTAGTTATGGCTCTGGGAAAGACACTGTTTTTGAGTCTATTTGTGCGGGCCGTGATGCACCTGTAGCGCCTTCCAGTGGGCCACAGGTGGAACAAAGTAAAACCAGGATGAGAGCAATCCTTGATGATGTTCTTTGCTCTGCTGAGGCAACGGGAGGTGTAGATGTCCGTCAGGGAGGGCAGAGGGCACCCCGCGATCTTTTCCGCTGCATTGGTGACCCTCCACGACCTCTTCCTGTCTACCTCAGTGCAGTTTCCACACCACACTGATGCAGTACGTCAGCAGACTCTCGATGGATGCAGTGTAGAATAATTTTAGCAGCTTGGAGTCCAGGTTGTTCCTCCTGAGGGCCCTCAGGAAGTGTAATCGCTGCTGAGCCTGCGTAGTTACAGCTGCGGTGTTCCCTGTCCAGCATAGGTCAGCAGAGGACGAGGACACCAAGAAACCTGAAGGTGTGGACCCTCTCCACACACTCACCATTAATTTGCAGAGGGGCAGGTTCCAGTTTGTGTCTCCTGAAATCCAGGATGATGTCTTTTGTGTTTTTGATGTTCAGTTTCAGATCATTCTCTGAACAGCAGGCTGTTAACCTCCGTACCTCCTCTCTGTAGGCCGACTCGTCCCCTCCTGAGATCAGTCCCACCACTGTTGTGTCGTCAGCAAACTCAACGATGATGTCGTCTTTGTGGGCTGGCCTGCAGTCATAGGTGTGGAGACGATACAGGAGGGGGCTGAGCACACAGAAATGGGGGACCTAGTCTCACATGTTGGGGCCGGCTCCTCAGAAAGTCTCTTATCTGGGCGCACGTGAGAGGAGGGGAAGTGCAGGGGGGTCAGCTTGGTGATCAGGATGTCCAGGATGATGGTGTCTAATGCTGAGGCACAATCCACAAAGAGCATCCTGCCGTGCTGTATTTCCAGTTGGTTCAGTACAGAATGGAGACGGCGTCCTCAGTTGGCCTATTCACCCGATACGCGAACTAGTGGGGGTCAAAAGTGGGGAAGAGACAGTCTTTGATGTGCTGAAGAACCAGCCTCTCGAAGCACTTCATAATTACTGGCGTGAGGGCAACGCGGCGGTAATCATTTAGGCTGACCGCGGGCGACTTCCTCGGCACTGGGATGGTCGTGGCTGTTTTCAGGCCGGGCAGAACGACTGCCTGGACCAGGGACAGATTGAAAATCCGCTTAAAGATGACTGAGAGCCGGTGGGCACATGCTCTCAGCACCTTGCCGGGTATTCCGTCAGGGCCGGCAGCCTTCCTGGAATTTACTGCCAGGAGCACCCTCCTCCAACAGTGAGTGGTGGGGGGGGGGTGCTGAAGCCTGGTGGGGGCAGGGTTGGGGCAGATGAGTGTTCCTGTGGTTCCCTCAACACGAGCAAAGAAGCAGCGGAGTCCCTCTGCTAGCGACACACGCAGGTCCCCTGCTGTTACATCACTGTGTGCGGTTATCTGCTAAGTTGTCTGTTACGTGTCGACTCAAACCTTGTTCATCCGTTGTGTTGGGTGCCTTTTTTATGCTTGAATGATTCATAGGTCAGTGTGACTTAACACACAAAAAACGCTTCTCTGAAAATGGTCAGGTACAAGGACTGGACTGGAAATGAGTTTAAAATCAGCCAATGTCCAAAAAAAAAGCTTTGAAAGACCTTCAGAATGCCTATTCTCAAGATCGCTGCTTTCTGCCAGCTGAAGTCTGTTCTGATTGGTTCAGAGCGTGTTGTTTCTTTCTATGATTTTATATGATTTGTGATTGCATCCGTTTTTTTTCTCATTTCAGGCTTTAGAGGTGATATTGACACACTGTAGAGCATGGTAAGCATGGTGCTGTAAAAGTCACTGTATCAATAAAGTTTGTCTTGAGCGGTGATATATATTTCAGCTCTGGTTATTTGGGTTTTTGTATTCACAAACACTTATATAGTATCAAACTTTATTTATTATTTATCATTTCCATTTTGAAGCATAAAGGTACGTTCACACCGAACACGATGGGCGCGGCGAATTCACCTCCACCGCCTCTGTTTGGCCGCGCAGTGAATTCGCCCCTATTCGCGTGTCCAAAAGTGTGTTCATAAACACACTTTTGGACACGCGAGGAGCTACCACCAACCTATCGGCCTCATTGCTACATTATGGAAGACATGGACGATGTTGAGAGAGTAACTTGGATTTATTTGTTTTGGAGAGCTCTACAAAGGCGCCGGCGAGCACGTCGCCGTGTCTGGATTCACGATATCATTCAGAGACGCTCCCAGTACGGCGAGTTTCACCATCGACTCCAGGAGCTGCATCTGGATGATGGCCGCTTTCAGCGGTACTTCTGTCTCTCCGTGGCCCAGTTTGACGACTTGCTGTCCCCGT
>VUQH01024841.1:0-15618 GCA_015106775.1 Etroplus canarensis
TCCGCAGGATTGCTGGGCTCACTCTTAGAAATAGGGTGAGGAACTCAGTCATCCGGGAGGGGCTCAGAGTAGAGCCGCTGCTCCTCCACATCGAAAGGAGCCAGTTGAGGTGGTTCGGGCATCTGATCAGGGTGCCCCCTGGACGCCTCTCACTGGAGGTGTTTCGGGCACGTCCCTCTGGGAGGAGACCCCGGGGAAGACCCAGGACACGCTGGAGAGACTATGTCTCCCAGCTGGCCTGGGAGCGCCTGGGTGTCCCCCCTGAAGAGTTGGAGGAGGTAGCTGGGGAGAGGAAAGTCTGGGCTTCTCTTCTCGAACTGCTGCCCCCGCGACCCGGACCCCCGGACAAGCGGTAGACGACGAGACGAGACTAAAACATAGAACCTCAGCGAATGCGTGCATGACTACTGAGTAACTTTCCTTTTCTTTCATAACATCCTCTGTTGGTACAGTAAAGTATCAAATACCATAAAAGAGAAGACTGGACATGAATACGTTTGTGGGGAAAATACACACAATGTCCTGAGATTATAATCAATACAGAAAATAACACACTGTTAGATGAAAATGCACTAATTTATGAAATTAAAAGGAAACTCTGAAAAGCACAGTGTAATTATTAAAAGAATGCACTCGATAAATGAATGCTTGGACAAAGATGAAAATTTGTGGATGAATTAAATTGCTCTTGGAGCTGCTAACAAACAGGAAAATGGAAACACCAGCATGTGTGACTGTCTTGTGTGTTTTTAGTCTAAACAATATGTCCTTTCACTGTTGTTGAAGTAGAACACTTTGCTTCAGACATCTAGTGGGCAAAAATAGCATTCATGACACTGTAAACAGGAACCAGAAGAAAGGTTTTGTATGCAAGTTTCTTTAACTTCCTCTATCCTGACATCTATCACTGCCCCTTTCTCATTCTCATACTCTTCATTCATCATCCGCCACACATGACCGTACTCAGTATAAATAATGAAGCCACAACGAGCATGTTTTCAAGACTAAGTGTGACTTGACCTTCCTGCCCCAAGGTCACACAGACTCAGGACTGTGGTGTCAGCTGGAGGGGATGTTGTACTCTTCAGAAATTTGAAAAGTGGTCTTCCACTCACGTTATTTGACAAGATAAGCTTGTTACTCTTGGGGGTTATTCTTTGACTTTCAGGATCATTGCAAAAGAACTAATTTGGAACTATATGCATCAATGCAAAGCAGGAATTCCTGGAAAGCAGCTAGTAGAGAATTGTGAAATAGGTGCAAACACTGACCCTCTGTGTTTACTTTAACACTGCAAGCTGATAGTCTTATCCACAGTGATTTAAAAGTGTGGAGCAGTGAAATAAACTCAGCTTCTGCTTACAGATAAGAAAATGAACAGATGATGCAGTGGGGGCTAATTAGTATTATTCTCAAAACACAATGCCACAGTTCATCACTTTTTATTCAGTCTGTTTTATTCTGTCTCCATACAGACAAGTGAGGAAGCCTGAAAGACTGATTCAAAGCCCTACCATCAAAACAAAAAAAAATGAATAAATGATATATAAAACAGCTTTAACATTCAGCTAAGTACACTTCATAAAGTAGGATGAAAGTTGCAACCTCAAGCCAAAATCTGCAGTTCATCGAGTAGCCACTTGAGACTGGCTCCAAAAGTGAGTAAAGAGGGTTTTGGACTATATAGCCAGTATCCAACTTCTTAACAGCTTGCCCTTTTGTAAAACTTTATTATGGCTTAAAGATAGACATTCCTTCCTCTCTCTAAGGGTGAGTCCAGACAGCCTTCAGAGGAAACTAACCATATCTTGGATCCACAGTCTTATTCTTTCAGTCACTGCCCATAGCTTATGGCCATAGTGAGGGTAGAAAAATAAATCAACCAGTATACTGACAGCTTCACTTTCATGCTCAACTCTGTCATCTCCACAACAGATAGGTACAGTGGTCACATCACTACAAATACTGCACCAGTCTATCTGTCAATCTCCTGTATCACTATCCCTCAACTGGTAAAGATACTTGAACTTCTCTCCTTGAGGCAGCAACTTATTCCCAACACAAAATGAACAAACCATACTTTTCTGGTTAAAACCTGGAACCTCCACCCTGGACGTGGTAAATCTCATCTCAACCACCTCACACTCGGCTGCAAACTGCCTCAACGCAAGCTGGCAAATTTGTTGCTCAACAAAGCCAACAGGACTACACTGTCCACCAAAAAACATAAAGTGGTATCCTAAGACCACTTTAGACAGCCCCCACCCATAAAAGCTATGAACAGAATAAACGACAAAGGGCAGCTGATGCTGAGTTCAGCACAATTTTTTGTATATCAAGAAATAATGAGCAAGTCTGCTTTTGTTCATTTTCCTATGCAAATATGGCCAAATATAACCCTTTATTGTTATCAGCCTACAATAAAGATTCACTGAATTGTCTCTGTAATCATTTACATCTCAGAGTTTGTTTTCTAAAGAAAATTGTCAGACTGAGAGAAGCAAGATTTTAAGTGATGACCAATATGCAGTATACCTTGCCTTTAAAATGCTCATAAAATAAGCATGAAAGAAAAAAGAAACTAATAAAAGATTGGTGTTTGACAAACACAAACTTCAGTAGTAAGACAAAAATTAAACTACCAAAGAACAAGAACAAGACATTGTTTCATGTACTTCTGCAAAAATACAAAATACCCAGAACACTCATCTGGTATAATTTTTTTTTAGATGACATGCCTAGCCTTTTGATTATTTAGAAGGTGATTGCAGGTGTTAAAAGAGGAACTGAAACTGAACTGAAAATAATTTGGAATAGAAAGAAACTGCACACTGTCATGTCTAATTTTTTTAGTAACAGTTGTTGGTGGCTGTGACCCTTACTGAATCAGTGACTGAATCAATATCACAGACTCGGACTACTTTTAGCCTGGGTGTAGTCTAAATTTAAGGTGGACCAAGTTTAAGGTGATTATGGGGGCTATTGAAGAAATATAAAATCTTTTATTCAAGCAAGGCTAACAATACCGCAATGTTAAAATAGTCCATTGCAAGTATCAGCTTTTGCCTTGTACAAGAGTGCAAAACAATAAACTAAAAGTACTTATTCTGCTTTCTGGCCTTGTTACTGACATGTAATCTGTACAACTCTTTAACATTATGGCTGTGGTTCATTGCTGTTTGATTGTCTTGTCTGTTAGCAGGATCGCAGAAAAACACGTGTGTTGCTTTTGAAAACTGTAAATCATACTCTGTAAGTATCCTATATTCAATTATTATCATATACTTTATACAGAACTGAAGTAAAGTAGAGCTGAACTTTAAAATATTATGAAATAGAAACACTCAATGTGTAAGTGCCTTAAAACTTTACTTAAATACACTGCTTGAGTAAGTGTATTGGAGTCAAGGTGTGTACAAAAGAAAGAATCCTTGATATGCGTCTCTCAGTTATTTCCTCTTGACATGTTTTCACATGTACAAAGAATGCACTGCAAACTCAGATACACTGCAACATACTTGCATACATGCCTGTCACCTGCCCCACCCAACAGAGCTTGATCTGTGTGTGGCTCCTGTCCTGTCCTCCTCTGTCTCTGCTGATTAGCGGCATGGCTGAGGAAGTCTTACAGGAGACGACACCAACAGGTCTGTGCACCGACTTGGCCTGCATGTCTGGGCTATTTCCAGCCGTCGCCTGAGTGGCTTCAGGATGCAGCCCGGAGCAAGAAGAAAGAAAGCAGAAGATCCTGACTCCCAATCTGCTTCTGGTTCTGGCTCATGTCCTCCCGTTAGCTCCGGAAAACAGGGCTCCAGAGGTGTTTAACTCTGAAGACAACAACCTGGTGGTGAACTCCAGAGCTTTGTTTAAACAAGACAGTAATGAATTGCTGTTTTTGATCAGTTTCAACACAAAGGACCATTGATGTTACAGGATGTTGTGTATAATAATATTGTTGGCAGTATAGCTGACTCAGCGTCTTTTTTTGGCTAAACTGACATGAAAATTATACATCTTTTCTAGGGTCTATTTAACACTTTATTACCCTTATTTTAAAGTTTTACTTACTTTGCATCTTTTTCCTTGGCAAGTCTTCTCTGCCTGATATTTCCACAATTACACAAAGTCGTACAGGATTACAAGGGCACCTCAGTAGGTGTCTTCCTGGTAGTGTTTGTTATTTGTTGTGCCTTGAAACTGGACCCTTTGCATTACTCTGAGCTTGCAGATCATATAATGCTTGTGTCATTCAGATGCTTTTCTGCTGCTGCTATTAGTGGTCTTGTTCACAAGTTCCCAGAATCCATTCTTCATATAAGGCAATGGTTCTCAAACTTTTTTAGGCATGTCCCACTTCAGAAGCCAAAAAAAAATGTATACCCCACGCCACTCAAAAATGCACTTACCACATTATATCAGTCACTAACAATAAAAAACGATCCATGCTGAATTTAACTCAAAGGTGCATATTATCAGCGCAATAGCATCAGTTTGAGAACCACTGATGTAAGGTCATGTGTGAGTATGTGACTGTGTACCTATGAGTGTGTGCCATAGGTGTGCCGTATTCTTGGCAATGGCTTGGTTTAAGTAGTTTAGAGGACTAAAAGTCAAAGATAAACTAATGGTCCTGGCTTCTCTTGCTCTAAGGTCATCTCTAACAATAGACCTCCAGAGAGTTTAAAAGCAATCAAGCCACTTGAGATACTAACCAGATCAGGACCTGCAAGTTTTATAGTGCACCAAAAAAGGCTGATGTCAGTTTTTTATTCTTTAAAATAATCTTTAAAATACATCTATGACAGTGACATCGACAGCAAAGAAACCAATAACATTCACCTTTTTCCAAACATATTTTATGAACACAATTGATACTTTGGCATAACCTGAGGCAGAGAGCTCAGATGGAGGTTCAGTCACATTTTTCTGACTACTACCCCCCATATTACTCATGAAAATTACTTAGGAATGGAAAAATGAATATCTAAAATAGGCAATGATGTGAGCATGTGTCAGTTAACTATGACAGTCATCATTAACAATAACTAAGTAAAGTGAACTCAAATTTTGAAGACATTTCCACTCATTTAAATATGTTGAGTTCCTATGACTTTTTCCCTTTTTTTTGGGAGTTGATTAAACTTATACTTTTTTAATTGAACTTGAATTTTTTTCTGGGTCAAGTAAGCATTACATAAAGGTATAAACATACTTTACTTTTACTGTTGTTTAATTCTGTTGTTTCAAAATTATCCAACAGGTTATGTTAATTAAATGTCAATATATAATATGATACAAAAACAAAATATATTCATTTATTTATTTTGTTTCTTTATTTTTTGTCCTTTTTAATGATTAATCAATGCAGTATAATGCTCTCGTTATAATACTGTGGTTATGTCCGTTTGAGTCAGTATTTGCCTACATGGAGCTAATGCAGAGGGTAACCGACACAGATGTGCTTATGTGCAGTCCTGGAAAAATCCCAAGACAACTTTTCATTGTTTTTAACACTGTGCAGCTGGCTGAAAGACTAACAACAAAATGCAAGAGTAGCCCACAGACCAGTTGTTTGTGACAGTTCCCCCTGGTGACAATAAACAGCTACAACATGTAGATGACTCAGCACTGCTGTGGGTAGGCTCTCTGTAGGCCCAGTGCAGCACCGTAAAGCGGCCATTAATAGGAGAGGGCAAGGTTCACAACAAAATTATTTACTCAAAAAGTTGAATTCGACAGCACTAAATATAAGTGGTGTTTATTACAAGGGGTGGCACTGCCACATCACTACAAGAAGGTTCTGGCTTTGAATCCACAAGCCAACTGGGGCCTCCATGCATGCAGCCTGCATGTTCTTCCTGTGCCTGTGTGGGTTCTCTCTGGGTATTCCGGCTTCCTCCCACAGGGGAAACGTGCAGGGTTAGGTTAATTGGCTAGCAATATCACCCCGGGATTAATAAAGTATTCTGATTCTGATTGTGAATTCTGAATTGGCTATAGGTGTGAACGGTCACCTGTCTCTCTGTGTTAGTCCTATGATACACTAGTGACCTGTCCAGGGTGTAACCTGCCTCTTGACCAATGATGGCTGGGCTACGCTCCAGGTACTAAAAAATTAAAAAAGATAAGGCAATCTGTTACCTTAATTTTTTGAGTTCTTTAAAGTTATTTAGGTTTACAGTGTGGGCTCAGCAAATTTTGAACTAAACCAACCTATTCAGGGTCATGGTGGGACTGGAGCCTAGCCCAGCTGTCACAGGGCAAGAAGCAGGTTACAGCCTGGACAGGTCACCAATTCATCACAGGGCAAGGACAGAGAGATAAGGGACAGACAAACATTCATGCTCACCTATGGACAATTTAGAATAACTAGTTAACCTACCTTGCATGTCTTCAGACTGTGATTACCAATTTAATATTTTTGTGCAACAATGACGCTATATTTGATATAAGAAGCCGTATCAGGTACACAGACAAAGGGTTTGTTGACATTAGTAGAAATATAGAATAACAACATCCTGAGATCTGTGCTCTCCAATTCCTTTACCTTCTGCTTCTGGTCTCAGTCTGCATAGTGAATAATATTAACATTTCCCAGGCCCACTGCTGTGAGTGTAATCAAACAAGGATTTTTTTTTCAGCACTGATCCTTTCCTAAACCTTTCATGTGAGTTTTCAGTGATCACCTCATCTTGCCAACCAGGGCATTCGCTTGACTGTAAGAAAACTTGGAGCCTATAATCATTGTTAGTGATTTGATTTGAGGCCAGCAGACTCACAGGGCACAACTGCACAGTAACTCACACAAGTGGCAGCACAACAGCAGAGAAACCCATTCACCTTCCATAGTAACCCTCACAATGCAATCATTAAAAGAAATTTTGAAAATAAGTCTCCAGTAATGTGGGTTTTTACACTGACGCACACTTTGCAGAAATGAGGTGATTAGTTCAGTGATAGTCAAAACATACTCTCACTTCTGGGTAAATCCATTAGTCATTTTCTTTTGATGAGTTCTCTTCTGTGAATTCCAGCTTGCTTTTTTATCAGAAACCACTTCCTGATTTTCTAATGAAACTGGTGCACAGTCTGTGGTATGATGTGTGTCTGGACATGTCTATTCTCAGATGTAGTGTAACCGTTTGTAACCTTTTCCAGTGCACTTGTAATTATCCTGCTTATTTCCAAAACATTTAGTAGTCATAGATCAGCTGA
Organism: Etroplus canarensis; assembly: GCA_015106775.1. NCBI lineage: Eukaryota > Metazoa > Chordata > Actinopteri > Cichliformes > Cichlidae > Etroplus > Etroplus canarensis. Next base: position 7,216 of record VUQH01024841.1, read on the forward strand.
AAGCAGATGATTAGTGACTCCATACATTCACATGTTTGAACTTTGTTCTCTGTAACCTCTGATCCTCTAAGTGCCCCACCCTTTGCCATTACTAATCTTTAGTTCTTTTCTTTTTTCAGGTGATTTTGCAGAGTTTCTCCTCCTGTTGTACACCATAAGTCTTGAAAAAGAGCAACAACTTTGCTTTACCAATTTGACTTTACTGTTTATAGATTTTGTAGATCAGCACAATAGGAGCAAATAATACCAATTCCAAACAATAAATATTCCTAAATGAATTTGAGTTGTCATGATAACTATATATATCTTCTTGTTAACGATGAATTTTAGAAATGAAATATTAGTGTGTCAATCATGCACACAATATCGTAAATAACTGTCCAACTGTTTTTTTTTTTTGGTTTCAGACTCTCTTTTACTGGAATTTTGAGTTCAACTAATTTGCCAAAAAAAAGACACACTGATAGCCTTTTCTATAGATATTGTAATAATATTATCATCATTATTTTTTACCATGATTATGTTAAAGTAAAAATCTGATACCGTGCCATCCCACTTTGAATATATGTTTATATTTTATATATTAACTTTGTTGGAATAATTTGAAAAGTCAGACTCCCTCTCTGTCTGTAGGCGTCATTAGAGTCTTCAAGTGCAAGGAGGTAATCTTTGATTAAAACTCTTCAGAGCTAACTGGGTAGCACAATGGTGCAGTGGTTCACTGCTGCCTCATAGCAAGAAGGGTCTGCGTTCAAATCCATGTACCAGCTGAGGCCTTTCTGTGTGGAGTCTGCACGTTCTGCCCATTCCTGAGTTGGTTCTCTCTGGGTACTTCAGCTTCCTCCCCTGTCCAAAGACAAGTGTGGGGTTAGGTTGCCTGTCTCTCTGTGATAGACTTGTGACCTGTCCAGAGTGTACCCTGGCTCTCACCCCGTGGTAACTGTAATAGACTCCAGTCTCCCAATGACCCTGAATTAGATAAGCAGAAGAAAATGAATGGAGATCTAATCATTTACAATATCTGAGTCATAATTCCAAAAAGCAGAAGTCCGTTTTGTGATATTTCCTCCCAATGTCCGGGCATCGGTGACTTTACATAGTCCTCTGAACCGCATGTTGTAACTTTTATTACCACTGTTTAATGACTTCAGCTTATCACTATGTGAGGGTATCCCTAAATGAGAACACATTTTTGTGTCAGACAAAGCATTTGATATCCTCTAATAATACTTAGAACCAAAAACTACACTTGAAAATATTGTTTGGTTACCTTGAAACAAATTACTCGTTTGTGTGAAGGAAGCAAGAAATCATCAAAACAGAGTTTTAACTGGCCTCTTTGCCAGTTTCTTTCGCCATGGTTATATTTGTGATTATGTAATAGAAGGTGAAAACAAGAGGAACTATCTGTTTCACTGGGCTTTTATAGAGGAGCCTATTCAGTAATTTTGGGGTATTGAATGGTGCTTCACAACTGCGTATTCTGAGATCGTACAAAGAACTGCTGCCTTTTACAGGTAAAAATGTGTCCCACTGTGAGAACTGCACAACAGGGAATGATGTCATTTTTCTGTGGAAGTAAAGCACTTTCAGTGATTCATTTGCCATGTATTTCTTCCTGTTTGTGGTTACGTGCGTGCTTCATGAGACATCACAAATAGTAAATTTGGAAGATTTTATTTAAAGATTTTTTTTTGTTTGTCTGGTATGAATGAAAAAAATACTGTTGCTACTGTTCTTTGCTAGGCAGCAAGCTACACTCTTTAAGTATACAGGGCAGTTTTTCCTGTCATGTAGGCGCTAAGTGTTGCATAGTGTTAAAAAGTTCAGCAGTCTGAAGTGGATTTTGTGTGAAATACACTTTTTTTAAAAATTTATCCTGTCACTGAAAAAAATGTTTGCGTACAAAGGCTATCACAGTGACTACTCTGCTGCTGCTCTGATCACTGAGGCCTTCAGTGGCAATCTCAAATGTCAGGTACACTTGGTTACAAGGCTTGTTTAATCTTTGTGCAGGCAGGCTTTATCACCCATATCTTTATGAGGCTGACAAACGGAGGCCCAAGTTCAGCCAACCTTTTTAAATTGTGTGATGAAGAGTCAGCAGATGTTTCTTTGTTATGGTGCCCAAGTGAGGGGAGTTAGCCTTCAGATTCGATTAAAAGGCTGCTTAGTGTAGTGCGGATACTGAACATGATGACAGACATAAATTAAAGTACCAGGCAGAATTCAAGGAACATGAAAGAACATTAGTACATTTGCTACTCTTCCTAGAAAAATTTGGTTACATTTCATCACAGGAAACCCATTCTAAATAAGTATAATAAGTATATGGAGAGTGTGTGGATTATCATGGCTAGTGAAATGGAAAGCAGTAAGGGGGAAAGGAGAAGAAACCAGAAGTTTTATTTTTGTTCGAGCTCCAGGCTGCTGGGGAGAAGACATTATCTCCACTGATATATTGTCATTGAACACCCATAGTGTCTGCATCCCCTTCTATACAGTGTTTACTGCCAAACACTGCAGCTGTGGTAAAGAGAAATGAATTCATGCAGTTAGTTATATGTCTGGATGAAGACAAAAACCAAATGACTGCAAATGTGCAAGGATAATGGGTGTGCATCCAAGCTGATATAAACTCTGTATAAGAGAGCTGCAAAGCCTAATATCAGTTGTGCTGTGTGATTAGTTAGGATGATCATTACACTGATCATCTTGCGCATAATTAATTTTAGTGTAAGATAATAAAATGCAATGCTTTAAAGAACAGAAATTTTAAAACAAATGTGAATGTCAAGATGAAATAAACCTACAAGGTTTCAAGAAAAGCAAGAGGCCTAGAATTGAGCCCAATGGGACACCTTTGTACACAGCAACCTTTTTTGGCTGTATATACATAAAACAGACACATTGCTCACTATGCTCTCTAAGTAGTTATGGTTACACTTGACATATAGTTCCTGAGATCCCAAAATAATCACATAATGGATGTTGCTGGTGTAATAGAATGAATGTTTAAGCATTGCTCTGTGATTCTTGTGGATGCTGCTGTGGGTTTTATGTTTTGTATACTTGGAGCCTTCATCTGTTTGCCTGGATTGGAAAACAGTTACCAAGTTTTCAAATTTCCTGTATAAATAAAAGTGACTTGACTTGACATATGATGGAAATAGGGGAAAGTGGTTATTATTGAGTGTCTTCGCTGTCACTCTGGTCATTTATTTGACTAAGATGTGATCTTTCAAATCAAATCATGATCTCTGTTGTGTGACAAGCAGTCTGTTTCATAGTGTTTCAGTGGACCTACAAGACCCTGTGAGGATGTATGTGCCATCTGCTCAACACACTATGCATACAAATCCACTCTCTCATGCTGGCTGTGCCTGATGTAATCTGCTGAAACCCATTTCACCTGAAGAATTTCAGCTAGTCGGAATTTGGCAATGACAAGGAGAAATGAGTGGATTTGAGGGTGGGGTTTGGGAGGGGGATTTACCATATTTATGAGCTGCCTGTAGTAATTTTATTTCTTACTGTACATGTATCATAAAATGTCGCTGTCATTGTCATGCATCCCCCTTCATGCTACAGCAATCAGAGAACCATGCTGGCACAGAATATCTGATGTTAAAATGAACTAACAAAACTGCCAGTAAGCTGAGCAGGACTATGACTTGATATTTGACATGACACTTACTTTGCAGAGGCACTGTGAGAGCCAGAGTCATTATGATAATGCTAGGACAGAATGCGCAAAATTTAGCTGAGAAAAAAATGTATGTAGATAGACTAAACAGTTTAGGACAGTTTAAATATTCTGCCCTAAATATGTCAAGACCTGCCTTTAGGCCCTCTTGTTGTTGTTGTGCAATTAGAGACAACTGAGAAGAGAAGAGCTGGGGTTAAAAGAGTGCGAGTGAATTAGCAGGGATTTCAAGACTCCTGTGACTTTAGTTAACAGAAATGAAAAAATTTACAGTTTACTGAGGTATGGCAAATTTTCAGCTCAGCAGGATAGGTCACAACCTGCATTTGTGTGAGAATACTAGATTTAAAACGAAGCTCAGATCAGGGTCTGCTGTCAAAATATCTGCTGAGCACGGCACATATTGCATGTCCCCTGATGGTGGTCATGTGAGTCCTGCCCTTGTGAGAGTGGCCACCTCAGTGGGCTGAGCTTGTTAGTTCGGTGGCCTTAAATCCAAACACACAGCTGGATGTAATCAAACTCACAGATAAACACTGGAAAGACACTGAGAGGAAAAAATACACTGGGTTCTGTAGGAAGAATTTTAGCCTGCCAGAACTCACACTGTGCGCATCTCTTCTTTGGGTTGTCTCTCAACTGACTTAATGTTTAAAAAAACCCAACCTAAATGTTGGATCAAAACCAGCAATATTAAGGTTAATAACAGGCGTCAGACCACTTGAACATCTTGCTTTTTCTAATAAGCTTTAGTCCTTCCATTTACACATTTTGTATAACTATTTAATACTGATCTTCTTATAGCCACAAATGAAGGCTGTCTGCTGAAATGATGTCAACATCAATGGCTCAGAATAATACATGTCAAACAGACTCCTCCACACAGTTTATAAAACACTTCATTTTTTCTTTTGCAGCTCCACTTAGAGCAGCCAGAGATTATATACATTGCTTGGCAGTCTCTACTAAAGAGAAGAGGATAATCAATATATTTTTTATATTGTAAAGTTGATGGGGCACAAACAGACTGAAAACACTACAATTTCCAGAATCATACATAAAATATCATTTTTTTCTAGATTCAGAGCTCATCTAGCAGCACACTGATCCTGAATAAGTAACAGGACAGATTGTTATACAGCCCTAATGGAGTTCTTAAATCAACTTGTTAAAATTAAGACTGAAATGGAGCCAAATTACAGGACAGGAATGTTTAAAAGGTTGAATGATAGTTCTAAAATGTGCAACAACAAAGAATCTCCCAGGGTTATTTTAAAAGTCCAAAACATCAACTCAAGGAGCATCAGTTTGTGGTGTAATCCTACAGGTTTGTTCTCAGAATTCTTCCACAGGGCAAGTTCCAGTCTCCAGTGTTCCAGAGTGGGTGAGTAGGAGAGTGAGTCAGGCAGGGAAGTAGCTGGGATCCAAGCAGTCTCACATACCAGGGTTCCTGGGAGAAGGCAGGAGAGAGGCAGGGTAAACACCAGCAACAAAGTTCAGGTCATAGAAACTAGCTAAGTAGTTGGCTCAGGATACACTACCACACAGTGAAGCACAACAATCTGGTGAGGAGTTGTGATGAAAGCCAGGGTTAAATACCACAGGTAAGCGGAGTTTGGATGCAGGTGAGTCTGCTGAAGCCCACCCAAACAGACGTTCCCTCCTGAAAACACAGGTTATTGTAATTCATACATGCACACAAGACAAGAGAGGGAAAGAGAAAGCTAAGGAGGAAGAGAAAGATAGAAGGCAGGACCACACCTAAGGGACAACTGTAAACTGTAAACTGTGGGACTCAAGAAACTTAAATAGACGTGTGCAAAATGGAAAATAGTGTGTTCTTGGATTGCCTTGCAGAGCTGTTTGGACTCAAGTCTATATTTGGTTTGTTTCTTGCCAGATAAAGTAGACCATTTTCACTTGGACTTTTCATACAGGGATACACAGAAGTTGCTAATAACATTACCAAGGCTCTGTTCTTCTGTCTATAAAGGCTGAGCATGAACACCACCAGAGTCCTGTACTACAAAGCTGGATTCTGCTTACCCACAAAATTTCAGTGTTACCACCGTGTTTTCAGTACTACAACAGTGGTTCACTTTTTACCAGGGTATACAACCATGGTAACTTACGCTGCAGACCTAACCTGCTCTGGAGCAGGTTCAGTTCCAGATTAGAGGTCAGTAGGTAAAACACCACCTACTGACCAATCGGTTCTCTGGAAAATAGTGTTACTGATTCTGGAAGATCCCTTGGACCAGACTCGGACCTCTAAGCACAGTTAATAAGAGAATTTAAAGATTTCTAAATTGTGTCTAAAGTCTTTAAGCATCATTAATAAATACAGGTTCTTAGATTTATTAATTGTTTGAATTTCTTGTTTTTTTCTTGTGTTGCCTGCAAAAAGTTTTAAAACAAACTTGTTGTTCAGTGGGCCTTTACATAACATCCTAAAAGAGGGGACCTATTTGTACTTGTAGACCATTGTATCAACTTTGCACGTAGTCTAACCCTACATTTGAGTTATGTTTTTTATATTTATTCTTTTCTTGCTCTCAGATCAATACCACCGGGGCTGCAGCTGAAAAAACTAAAAACTAAAACTGTCTTATGTACATCTAAATACTAATTTAATGGAATAACAACCATAATCTACCAGAGTCTCCCATTTTTTGTAATGACAGTGCTTATACAGTCAACATATTTCCAGAATTCCCTTCCCTGCTTTAAGCAGATTAAACTTTATTAATGTTGGAGATCTTTTCCAGCGCCTACAGTACACACACACATTCACACACTGCTCTTAATACTATACTTCTGTACAGAGTTTTTCCTGTTACAGACACTCATAACTGCTGATTTGTCTGCAACAGCTTTGTTGATTTCAGCCTGTATTCTGTGTTTAACCTCTTTATAATTTTATAATGTCTGAGTTTTATCGCACTTTGTAAAATCAGCTTCTCCGCTGCCAGTAGACGCTGTGCTTGTAATTGATCAGATGGTGCCAGTGCAACCAGATTTATATGAATGCACTTGTATCTGGATAGCTAAACCCTGGGTTGACTTATCAAGTTGATAACCAACTTTGTGTGACTGCTAATTCTGACCACCAGTGTAAGTGAAGCCAGATAATGGAACGATATCCTGGGTATGTTGATCTTGCTTTGTAGTACAGGGCTCAGGACTCTAATAACAAAAGAAAAAATGTTATTTGTTTAATCTTTACACCTACAATTTACTTCCAGTGGCATGGCACAAAGTCACAGCAAGAAAAAAATATCGATCTTACCTTTGTGTAGTTTATTGCTCACTACTCTGTTTCATTGCATTTTTGGTGGGCATAATAAATATTCATGCACATGTGGACAGATGGTAGAATATAAATCATTTACCTTCCAAGATTCTGCATTCAGTTATAGAACTTAAACTTTAAATAAGTAACTTCTCTAAACTTTCAGCTACTACTGCCCCAGGGGTGTGGGTTAAGCTGAGGGTGGAGGGAGCATGTCTCTGTCTAATGCAAACTGTCGTGGCTGTCCACTCAGAAAGCACAAAGAGTAGTGCAATGTTCTGGTTAGTCTTAGTAAGTCTTTACTTGAGGTTGCAACAATGGGGCCTGAGGCAATGTTCTGATGAATATCATAGTTATGTAATACACACAGACATACACACAGAAACTCATACAGCTGCATAAAGAACCTTGATCCCATACATAAACACATTTCTTCGGATTAACACATGTTGGAAACCATGCATGAGTGTGCACTGAAATAAAAAATAAAGGCACACGCCTATCTCACAAGTGAATACATGCATTGTACACACTATCAGACCTGACCTGTCATTCGTATGGCAAACAGTAACCTGGTTTCTAATTTCATTGCATTAGCATCCTGGTTATTAAAGTACTTGTTTACACATGGCAGATTTATTTGTCTTGCTTTTAATTTTCATTATAACTTCCAGTCTTAAACATGATAACCAGTGAGGAATTGCCCTTTTGTAGTTCCTTAAATGCTAAATATATATAAAAAAGATGACCATATTGTATATGCTGCTCAGTCATATAAAACAAATACAGTATTGTTTCAAGATCATTTCATGTGGAAATTGTTTGATGTTGTCACAATTTGCTATTTCATTAAAAAAATATTGAGGCTTATAGAGAGAAATGCTTGTGGAAGTATTTGTCCTCACTGGCTTCATACCATTTAATCTTTTAAAAAGTGCCAATCTGTATTTCACACCACAAGTAAAATTAAACATGACCCAAATAAACGTCAAGCTTTTGTTTTAATGTCAGGAACATAAACAAAGCTATAATTCTCCAAGTTTGACCTGTAAAACAATGATATGAGTGTGATGAAGCCTGTTCAAACATCTGCATTGTAACTGCTATGGCACACTTCCAAAACAGTGAAAAGAAATCCATGGTCCACAAAGATTTCATCACTTTTATTTCCCTGCTTGAAGGTGAGGCTATCAATCATAAACTATTCATAAACTTAAACAAGTGCATTCATTTACCTTGCATGATATGACATGGATCATTATTGAAGGAAACTGCAAAATACTGGCAGGATTTTTTTTTCAGTCAAGGTGACATTCTTCAATGCCATAGCTTAAAAAACATTTAAAAAAAATTATATATATATATATATATATATATATATATATATATATATATATATTTTATA
>VUQH01024847.1:4152-16059 GCA_015106775.1 Etroplus canarensis
TTAACATAATGGCATAGTGTTGAAAGAAAGTAATTTAATCACGTGGAAATACTTTCCATGATTTTTTTATGTTCATTCAACGACTTATTTTTTTCAGTGTAGGAGAGGAAGGGGGGGTCTCCTTCCCCTGTTTTTAACTGACTTCTTTTGTTTGAAAGCTTCTGGTTGAGACTCTAGTAATTATAACAAGGATTTGCATATATTGACAATGTTTTACATACTGTATAGAAAGAATAGCTGCTATTCATCCTCCTAACTGACCCCCCCCTTGTATCTACACAATCACAAAGTAGTGCTGAAACAGCCTCAGCAGAAACAGCATTTTATCTCACTGCAGACTGGAGTACATTTGCAACAATCCTCCTTTTTTGCAGTAGTGATGATATTTAATAAGAGAGCCTCGCTTTACCACATGCTCTCACACTCACACATAAACAAAGCTTGTCTCCAGTGGATGGAAGCATTTCCACTATGAAAGTGTGTGTCTGAGATATGTGACACCCTCTAGAGTGAGTTGGAGGGTAAATACCCCCTCACCCACACCCCCACCCATGTCTCTTAACTGTCTACTCCTCACCCCCTGTGGCCACCTCACCCCTCGCTCTCACATTCTTTCTAGTACAGTCGTTACTTAACATGCCCTCCTCCTCAACACATTCACTCCTTCCCCCCTCCAAATAACAGTTGTGTGTCTGGAGGGGGGAAAAAGATGGGCTGGAAAGCAGAGATCAAAAAGATGAGAGAGATGCCAGTAGTCTGTTAAATCAACATGGTTCCTGTTTTATTATCCATGTAGATACACATGGCTGTTGCTGACCTGATTTACTAACAGTCTGACCCCTCCCCATACACATTTACTCAGAAACGTACTCACTACATTGAAACTTGATTGAGAACAGCTCAGAGGAACTGGAGTAATTATGTACACTAACAGGGGTTTGCTCTGGATGAATTGAACGTGAACTGAATTTAGAAACATTTTAACATTAGATGATTTTTTTTGCTATTTTTTTTAATGTTTTGGGGCTTCTGAGCTTTACTTAACAGTTTAACAACAGTGTGATCAGACCCTGAAAATTACACCTACTTGAGAGAGAGCCCACTGCCTTGTGACACATATGTAATCAAGAAACTACTCAGGCTTGTTTATTTTTCACTCATGTTTACTTCAGCTAAGTAAAGTTAGCAAACTCCAAATTTTAAACTTCCTCCTAGCTGCAGCGTCTCTTGATAATAGGAAAGTGGACCAACCCCCTTCCTTTATTTTCAGAGGCCAGAGAGGGTTAGAAGGCTATTGTGTTTGAATGCGTGTGTGCCTTGGGAAGGGGGTGGGTCCCCATCCATCCTGCTGTGGTGGAATTTGGGTCAAGGGGATTGGGACTTATTCTAAGGAGGGGTAGTAGAGGACTGTATTGTTTTGTTTGAATACTACATGGGCACAGACGAGACACGGTTTCACTGAAAAAACAAAAACATTCTTGAAATCCGCTGGGATTTATTTTCAAATTATGTTTAGAGTATCCTAAAATTATTTTCCTAAACACAGGGTGAACAGCATAGCTCGCATTCCTCTCAAGTCAAATTCATGCATAAGATATGGGTGTGCCCTCGTTAACAAGTTTACATACGAAAACAGTTTTCTTCTTTATTTAATTACACAAACAGCGTTTGGTAACAGATTTTTACCTCATTTCTTCTATTTATAATATTAACTACTAAAATACAGTTTTTCTATTTTAAAGTAAAGATATTCAAGGAATGCAGTGAATGAAGATTCATGGCTGTAATTTAGGAAAAGGATGCAGGCCAAAGCAGAGTTGTACATTTTGTGTGAGACATGACAAGCCATATTTGGCAGATCATGGATTTACTTGCAAGTGGAATATGGTTTTCATATTGAAAATGGGAGTTGAGATGAAATATCTTGTCCTTTTCATTCCATATTTTAAATTCTGCCTTGCTGGTGAAAGAGTAGGGCATAGTTCCCACAGTGTGACTGGTGTGTGATTTGTGTGTGTGTGTGTGTGTGTGTGTGTGTGTGTGTGTGTGTGTGTGTGTGTGCCTTTCTGTGTAATCATGTAACCTGATATCTAGGCATTAAAGTTCTGGAGATTTGTTTTGAGAGTCTAGGGGTGTCAGATGTGAGGTTTCTCAGACTGCATTGAGATCTGAGTGCACCCTGGCAGGCCATTATCCCCCGCACCTTCCTCTGTCAAAACACAGACAGACATGGCAGAAATTCATTTTTATGTGCATTGTTGTATGAGTGTTTTTGTCCTATCTGAGTGTGTGAAACTGCATTTGTCTTATAATTGTACCACTACCGAGAATTTACTCATTGTAATGGAAAATGTTTTTCAGCTTGGCCATCATGAGGTTTACACATTGCACAATAGCAGGGTTGCTTAGGATTTTGGACAATAATCCACAAACTGCAGAAAACATTGCTTTCACTGTGCAACATTTCCAACGAATTTTCACTGGGGATTACTGGTTTTTATGTGTCAATCCCTACACTTTAATTTCTTTGGCATGTTTACATAGCAAAGAACTAGCTGGACCAAATTGAAATCTGATTGCAGTTAAATAGTCAAACGCTTGATAATAATCTGCTCAGGGGGTTGGGATCTTAGCAGATACTTTCTGTTTAACGTCTTATTTTCCTCAGATGGGGGTGAGATTTTTTTTGATGATAAAAAAACTCGTTACTGTTTTTACTGGAGCACCTTCCCAGAGAATTTTATGGAACACTAATTGATTTATGCTGTCTTGTCCAGTAATTTGATTTCCGCACAATAACCTGAATTTCTTAAATTGAATATTACAGCTTTATATGAATATCATGGGAATGTTATTTGTGATTTTCTGTAGAGACCAATAGGAAACTAAAGCAAGAAATTTGATCAACAGCTTACAGAAAGTTCTTTCTTTCATTTTGTTCTTTTAGTTGGCCAGCCAGATGGGTTGTCTGTAAGTCAGAAGGAGGAGGCTGCTGAGACCATGGACACCACTCAGGATGAAGTGACTCCACAAGTAAATGGAGAGAAAGTGGATAAAGAGTCCACTGATGTCAATGATATTTCAGCTGTTGAAGAGAAAGCAGCGGAGGACAAACCTGATGATGCAAGTGAAGTTGGCTTCAAGAAGATCTTCCGCTTTGTGGGCTTTAAGTTCACACTTAAGAAGGACAAAAGCGAGGAGAAAGACCCCGTGAAGCTGCTGACAGTCAAAGACAAAGAAGGAGAGGAGGGAAGTGGAACAGATGAGCCTGAGAGGGAGGAGGCTGCTGCTGCTGCTGTTGAAGAGAAAAGCACAGCTGAAGAAAAGGAGGGTGATACAGAGGCATCTACTGCTGAAGTAACTACAGATACTGACAAAGCTGAAACCACTGAGGTTGCATCTGAAGGTGCTGTTGTTGAAGCTACTGATGAAGCAGTCAAGGAGGAAGGAGCTGAAAAGGAAGGTGAGAGTACTCCACCATCTCAGGAGACTGCCATGTCCCCCTTCAGGAAGTTCTTTAGTGGAGGTCTCTTCTCTAACCTGCGAAAGAAAGCCAGCATAAAGAAGCCAAAAGAGGAGGAGGCCAAGGAGGTGGCTACTGAGGAGGAAACAGCTAAGACAGAAGAAACTGCTGTCGAAAAAAAGGAGGACAAAGGTGAGACAGAGGAGGAAACCAAGGAGGAAGTGTCAGAGACTGTCACGGAGGACAAATCCGAGCCCAAGGAGGAGGCACTGATTACCCCACAGGAAACAAAATCAGAAGATCATCCAGAGCCTGAGGTCACAGCTGAAACCCCTGCTGCTGCTGAAACTACTACTGATGAAACCAAACAAGAAGACCAAAAAGCAGAAGCTACAGCAGAAGAAGAGGATAAGGCTCCAATTGAGGTGACATCTGAGGCTGAGCTGCTATCATCTCAGGAGAAGGCAAAGCCTCAGGGAAGCCCTCTGAAAAAGCTCTTTACTGGAGCTGGCCTGAAGAAGCTCTCAACTAAGAAACAGAAAAGCAAGAAAGATGCTGAGTTCAAACTCACTGAGTCTGGGGAGCAGCCAGCTGAGCAGCTCCAGTCCTCCACAGAGTCAGCAGAGGCTCCTAAGGCTGACAGTGGGCCCTCATCTCCAGAGGAGTCAGGAGAGCATGTTATTGCTGTGGAAGCAACCCAGAATGAGTCCAGCCAAGAGACTGAAGGCGAAGTCGCATCTGATGGAGAAAAGAAAAAGGAGGGCATCATCGCCTGGTCCTCTTTCAAGAAGCTCGTGACACCCAAGAAGCGCGTAAAAAGATCATCTGAGAGTGAAGATGAAGTAACTGGTGAGAAACCAGCCAAGTCAGCCACCCTGTCCTCTTCTGAGAGTGCTGCATTAACAGACAAGAGTGTTGAGGAGGAAGCTAAAGAAGACAAGCCCTCTGAGGAAGAGCCAAAGACTGAAACCACAGAGAAACTGGCCAGCAGCACTGAAGAGCCCAAAAAGAAATTAGACACCTCTGTTTCCTGGGAGGCTTTAATGTGCATGGGTGGACCCAAGAAGAGGACCAGGAAGACCTCTGATTCTGATGATGAGGAGACCAAGATCGAAGAGGAAATCCCAGCAGCAGCAGCAGAAGAGGAAAAGGATGGTAAAACTGAGGCTGCAACTGTCATGTCCCAAAATACTGAAAGTGAAGGAGAAATTGTGTCTTCACCTGAGCCTTTAACCAGCCCCCCTGAAAGAGAGTCTACCTGGGACACACTAAAGCGCATAGTTATGTCAAAGAGTAAGCCCAAAATTGAGGAAAAGCCCGAGGAGCCTGCAGACCAAGTCCAGTCTGACAGTGAAGCACCAAAAGACGAGTCCTCCTTCTCTCTGAGAAAATTCTTCCCGGGACGCAGGAAGAAGAAGACTGAGAAACAAGCTTCCACTGATCAGAGCTCAGGCGAGGAGGACTCTGATACTCCAGCTGTGGTTCCTCTCTCAGAGTATGACAAGCAAGTTGAAGCTGAACCAGAGGCACCAGCCGAACTGGTTCCTACACAGATTAAAGTGTCTGCCGAAGACAGATCTCCATCATGGATACCAGCCATTGTTGAAGATGCTGCTGATAAACATGATCAGCTAAGTGATATCCCAGAGGAAGCAGAAAATGCTGCTACACCAAAGTCTGTTGATACTGACATTGCAGAGGATGAAGCTGAGGGGCAAGCCACCCTGCCTAAAGCTCCAGGACGCAGACTGTCCATTGCTGAGGTGAAGCCCGTTGATCCAGCTCCAGCTGCGGCAACCACTCCTGTTCCTCAGGGACCCAGGTCGGACAGCGCAGATGAGGTTATGGAGGGTATTGAGGTCCAAATCAGTGAAATCCCATCCCAGACATGTGCAACTGTAGAAGATGTACCAGTAGATGTAGCTACTGAAAAGATGGAGCCTGAATTACCCACTGAGAATGCTGCAGTCACAGCAAATTCTGTCCTGGAGCTACATGCTCGTGAAGAGGCCATGGTTGTCTGCACTGGCCTTGGCACCAAGGAGATTGCCAAGGTAGCTCTGGAGAAACCTGTACAGCCTGTGGTAGAATGTGTGACAGTGATCCATGATGTTCTGAGCTCTGAGGTGACAATGGAAGAGAAGTCACCAGCTACAGTGGAAGCAGCCATTACAGAAGACTCAATGTTCAAGGCCCAAGTGCAGCAAGTAGAAACTACTGAGCTCGAGCCTGCTGTTGAAACCTCAGAAAGAGAAGCTGCAGGCGTTCAAGTGGCCAGTCAGAGTCAAGAACCTGAGATTGAGAAGATTGGCGTTGTGACCACAGTCCCGGAGGAGTCTGAGATCATTCAGCCCACCACAGTAAGCGAGAACTCTCCTAAAGCTGTATTAGTCAATCCCATTGTCTCAACCTGTGAAACCGTTATCTGCACCCAGACTGTAGAAGTCACTGAGGTAACTGTAGAGACCAAGGAAGTGAAAATGGAAATGGAGCAGTTTGCTGCCACTGAAGAAAATATCCCTGTAAAAGAGGTATTTCAGGCTGTGACTGCAGAGATGTCATCAGACATATGTGAATCAACACAGGCCACCATCACAGAGGAGACTGAACCACCCATCCCTGTAGGTATACCAAGTGAGGTGGCTGCGGTGGTCTTCGTTGCCCCACTCAGTGTGGCATCAGAACAGGCAGTCGTCACAAAAGATGCATCAGAATCAAAACTATCTGATGATAAACAAACTACAGAGGAGGTTGCAGAAACTGCAGAGGCCACCGCCACTGTGACAGCAGAGCCAGTGATCAGTGCAGTCACTGAGCAGGTCAGCGAGAAGACGGAGGAAATCAAGGAGGAAGCCCCACCGGCCAGTGAAATTGAGGTTCAGAGCATGGCCATTGCCCAGACTGTCATTCAGGATGCCGTAGATAAAGTTTCAGAAGGTGCACCTGAGCCAAAAAAGCCTTCCATGCCATCGGCCACCATCCCAACGCCAGTCAAGGCAACAGCAACAACAGAAAAGGAAATTGAAATTGCAGCTGAAGCTCCTGTTGTCACTGAGACACCTGTTCCTGTTATCTGTGAAAAACCACTAATGAAGACACCTCAGATACTCAATGTTGCCATGGAGGTCATTGATGCAATCCCAATAGAGGTCACAGAGAACCTTGAAGAGGTGAAGGAGAAACCAGAAGAAGGTTTGAAGCAAGCTGCAGAGGTTACAGTAAGTGAAGAAGCAGTTGTAGTGGAAGAAGTAGAAGAAATAAAGAAAGAGAGACAGATAAGTGAAGAAATTGAACAGGTCAAGCAAGAAGAGAGCAAAGATCAGGAAGCAGAAATAAAAGAAGTTCCTGAGAAGGTAGAATCAAAGTCAGAGGAAAGCAAGCCAGAGCCCCCTTCAGAGGATAAAAAAGAGAAAGTGCTTGAAGTTCACATGCCAATCCAAGTGGTCCTGCAGACGGCGCAGGTGGTTGAAGAGCCATCAGTTGAAGAAGAGGCTGTTGAAGAGTTTGGCAGCAGCAGCCCTGTGGCCGAAGACACCAGTGTACCAGCTGAGAGCAGTGGAAGTGAAAACAAACTCCCAGTGCTGCAAGAAGAACCTCAAGCTACAAATTCAGCAGAGGATGCTGCTCCCAGCCAAGTTGCAGATGAAGGAGCCATCCAATCAGAAACAGAGAAAACATCATCAAAGTGTGCGGAAGTGATGGCGCAGGTGATTGAGGTGATTGAGGAGGCAGTGAAGGAGATCGAACCTGTGTCCGCAGAGATCACAGCAGCATCATGAGCAGGTGAGACTAATCTTACATTGTTATACTGTATGTTTGAATCTCTTAGAACTTAAAGTGTTTTTTATTATTTCATTATTGTAAAACTTGTGATGAGATAATGGAAATTGAAGAAAGGATAGTTATTTTCAAAATTCCTTTGTTGTCCTATCAAACAATCTTCTCCATAGTGGCTTTTTTTGAAACATCAATGGGTCCTACTTTTATTAGGGAGTAAGGGAAAGGATTTGCACTCTCACCAGATGAAAAAGCTTTTGTTCAGGCTATGAGTAACCAGGGGACCTTTGATATCAAAGCAGGAATGCCGCCGTTGACCCCTTCTTTGTAGGCCAGGATCTTAAAGGGAAGCGGTGTGTGAGGGGCAGATGAACTTGTGCTGAAAGGCTGATTATGATTCCTCCGCTCCCTCCTCCTGTTTTTCTTCTATCACAGACTCAGTATGGAGTCAAGAAACCATGTCGAAGTACGCATTTGCTAGACTCAATTACAAAGCTTCAAAGAACAGGAGTTTTTTTTTCAGTTTTAACTGAATTATCTTTCTTATAGTGAGCAAAGTTTTAGAAGTACTGTGTGATGTTTCCAGATATAACTAATGAGGAGGAGGGGAAAACTGGATGTAGCTCACTTTCCACTTTTTAAGCAGTCTGGAAGACTTGAGAGAAACAGAAATGGGAGATGAAGGCATGAAAAGTCAAACACATTTAATGAATAGAGCTCTAAGATGATATTCTGTTCCTATAACATGCAAGGAGACAAAGCTGTTTCCTAATGTAATATAAATTTCAGACAGTTTCCATATAAGAAAAGAAACATTCCAGTCATTTCTTCTTGCTAATATCTGTTTTATGTGCTTCCAACTCAGCAGAGGATAGAGGACTGATGCCTGGGAGACATACTGTCTGGACCAGGACACGAGTGATGAGGGAGAGAGAGAGAGAGAGAGAGAGAGAGAGAGAGAGAGAGAGAGAGAGAGAGACAGTAAGAGACAAAAAGAAGCTGCTCTGTGGTAACATGCTGAGAATGGCCTCAGCTATCCAACCCAGAGAAAAGAGCAACAGCACCGCCATTCTCTCCAGCTGCGCTCCCACCTGTATTCCAACCCCATCCTGCAGCCCTGTCACTGCAACATGACAGCCCACTGTTGCACCCTCACCTACCCACCCACTCGCTCACTCTGACAAACACACTCATGCATGCCTCAGAAGCATCCCAGTTGGCTTGTAATCAGTGCAATGTATGTTTAGTGTCTCAGTGACTTTCCATTGCCCTTGCTGCATAAGACGAGAGTCTGCAACCTGGTTGAGTGTGTATCTGTGCATACGTGCGTGCGTGTGTGTGTTCATAGAAGTAAGAGTAAGATGGTGTCAGAAGGTGAAGAGATGGAAGATTATTATCTTGTATATTGTATTTATAACTTGATTATTCTTTCATTCACCCCCAAGTCTTTATTTGTTCTTTATTTTTCCTCTTTTTGTTACTGTGTGGATATTGTTGGCTGTTTTTGAAATTCCAATATTAAACTGTAATAGATCAGGTATTTTTGAGCATCATAAAAAAGTACATTTTAAGTTCAAAACACATGCCTAACACATCTAAGATGTTTCTTATTAAATGTGTCCGGATGATGAGAATTTACCAAAACAAATGTGAAAGTGTTGCATAAAAGTGCTTAGTGTTTCACAGCTTTAACTGTTGAAAGATTATTTTAATTTGTAGCAGTTGCGACTAAGCCATGGTACAACAAGGAGGGCAGAGAGTGTGATGATACCTACCAGAAATGCATCACGTTTGACTTTTCACTCGTTCTCTTTTCACGATGTGTCCTTCACTCTGCAAAATGTTTTAGCAGCTTCAAGTAGATAAGAAAACAATCACTGCCTGGTTTGTAATAATACAATAAAATACTGTTCCAACTACTACATTTGATACTGTGATGTAGGTGTCTGATAAACCGTGCAACAAATATAGATGGCAATTTTTGGCACTAGGTAGACGTGCATTTATGAAACACTTACACTTGTTTGCAGTGTTTGATGGCCATGTTGTACCAGTTACTCTGTGAAATATGTCTGATTGATGTGAAGCAGTTTAACACTTTATTTGCTACACTATGTTGACATTTATTAATTAAATTAAAGTATCGTAACGCTCTCTGCTGCCTACAAAGAGTACTACACTCTTTAGACATCAGTCATTCATGTCATTTTTACTTCAGCTATGTTTTAAGGAAGGCTGATGAAGTATGAAATGAACATTGTTAAGTTCAGTCTTGACCTGCACTTCTTCACCATGCACAGTAGCTCAGGGTCATTAAGATGGCACCAGGGAGGATGTAGAGACCGAGAGGCTGATCATTGATGCATGGTACCAGAAATTAAAACAATAGCTCATTTTACTCTTAATTTAAGAGCCAAATCAAGTTAAAATAAATCAAGGAGTCGTGGTTTCCATTGGTCATGGGACAGGACATCAGTTGGATCCAATTAGATTCCCAGAGCATCTACTCAGTTACTTTCATTTAGGCATCAAACTGATTCAAAAGTTAGGGCTTATTGTGCAGATTGATTCACAACATGGGAGATGTTTTAAATATCTATCATTCCTGATGCAGCATGACCACCAAAGTGAGCATGTTCCTAAAATGGAACTACATCAATGATTTGTCTTTCAGATTACTATGAATTCTTCTCATATATAATACATTTAATTTGGTGGCTGATATTAGTTGCTCTGAAGGCTCCCTTTTCACTCAGCTGTAAGACCAAATGAGCCAAGGATCAGGAAGTCTGGACCATTGTCTAGGTCACTGCTTCAGTTTACTTTGACTCTAGAAAGCCTGTCACATCTGTGATATTTGCTTTATGTAAAATAAACAATTTCAAAACAAGACGGTGAACTAAAGACTTTTGCTATTGCTGCATAATTGTTAAGCATTTAGGGGCATCTGCCCACCTTCACTCCTCCCTGCTTTTTGTAACACTCTTAACTGTGAACCTGTTAACATTTGTACAGATTGTATACCTACTGTATGTACTTAAATCATATTGTTGTAATAATAAGTATTAACCTACAACTGTTTAGCATAACATTCATGTAGCATGTCTTTTATATTTCCCAAGCTGTTAATAGTAAGGATTCAGAAACTTGTCTATATTTCATTCAATAAAGTTAGAGAAAAGTGGTGTGTACTGTGAATACTTTAAATCATGATGAATCACCATAAGGCATTATGTACCACTGTGTAGCAGTTATAAAGATTGCATGCATATATAATAAATACATAGTTGATAATGCACTGTATATAAGTATTATTTGTGTATATGTCAAAACTATGACCTCAGCCACAAGTGTGTGTCTAGAAGGGGGCATGGGGTGACACTGGGCCCCTTGAAATATGACTGACTACCCTTAGTGAGAGTATGGATAAAAGTAGTAGAAATGTAACTTGGTACATGTACTCAAGTACTTTATTGAAGTACTTGAAAAGGTTAAACTTAGTATGACTTCATATAAGTGTTTCTATGTTAAGCATTTTCTGCATTTACTCTACTAGATTTTGTATGCAAATATTGTACTCTCCACTCCGTGATATTTATTTGAAAGTGTTACCTATTATTTTTGCAAAGTTGTATTATTATAGCTCAAGGTCCCAGCAATATATAAGCCTTTAAAATCATCATCAGCTGAAACATTAAAGTAATATACACAGCAATTAATCAATAATTATGACTCAATAATATAATGAATATGATTCTGAAAT
Source organism: Etroplus canarensis (assembly GCA_015106775.1). Classification (NCBI taxonomy): domain Eukaryota; kingdom Metazoa; phylum Chordata; class Actinopteri; order Cichliformes; family Cichlidae; genus Etroplus; species Etroplus canarensis. The sequence goes on from VUQH01024847.1 coordinate 15,156, forward strand.
TGTCAGTGTACATGAGACTACGTCAGGTACTTTAAATATATTTTGAACATACATCTTGTGCACTATTAAACTACTTCAGTAGGATTATAACTTTTACTAAAGTGAAAGTGCTAAATACTTCTTTCCACTTTGCACAACATTAAATATTTTTAACTCTTGTGCAGCACCACTTCTAAATAAACATTCTCCTGTGGGACCCTCTCACCTTGTTCTTGGTCCCCTTGTGCTACTTCCATTTAAAAATCCTGGAAATGCCCCTTTCCATTAGTGGGAGTGGGCATTCACAGGAGAAACCCAGTGTATAAAAAAGGTTAATTTTGCATTAAAATCAGTTGTAATGAGCTCCTTTAATCAATTATTATACTGGAATGATACTGCTTAATATTCCACCTCAAACTCTTTTAAGGTACAATAACATGATAAAACATTTTCTTTGGGATGGTGGTAAGCCTAGGATAAACATCAGCAGGCTGTGTCAACCAAAAAAAGAAGGGGATTGTCCTACCTAATATAGAACATTACAGTATCTCTTTTGAAATGTTTAAGTTGGTTAAACATTGAGCAGAAATAAAATCAAACTAGGTTTTGGACTGGGTTTTGATTGAACAAGAACTTACCTCTCCGTTCACACCAATCGAGGTATTAAGTCAAAGTTCAAACAGTGATTCTAAAATTCTCAAAGATGGTTTGGAAAGAGGTTCATAAAAAATATAATCTCTCCCCATATTTCCAAAAGTACACATCCTTGTGGCACAATCCTAAAGTAAAAATAAATACACAATTTATTGGCAATAATGGCTGAAAAGAGGTATAAGGATAATTGGTGATCTATATGAAGAGGACAACTTTATGTCATATAATGACCTTAAAGGCAAGTTTAATTTGGAGGGTCTTGGCTACTTTT
>VUQH01024848.1:0-10293 GCA_015106775.1 Etroplus canarensis
CTTGGCAATGTATGTTAGTCTTTCCAGTCCAATACATTCAGAAAGTTCCTTCATCCACATCTTCATTGTAGGAGCGTCCATACTCTTCCAGCATAGTGCAATAGCTCTCCTGGCTTGTAGAAGTACAAAGTCCAAAACTGCATACTGTTTCTGTGTTTGTAGAAAGTTTTTTGAGTATATTCCAAGCACACATAGTTTAGCGTTTAAAGGGACTTTTGTATTAAACATTTCCGACAGACATTGTATAACATCCTTCCAGAAGGTTTGGATCTTTGCACATTCCCACAAGCAATGGAACAAAGTTCCTTTCTCGGTCAAACACTTGGTACATACATCTGGAATATTAGCAGACATACGATGGAGCTTGGCAGGTGTTATATACATTCTCATCAACCACTTATATTGAAGTAATTGAAATCTTGTGTTTATTGTTTGTTTTTGTGCTTTTAAACAAGCATCCCTCCAATCCGACTCATCAATATTTTCCTGTATATCCCTTCTCCAGGCATCTAACTTATCTAGTGCTGATTCTGTGCTATGTGCTACTAACATATTGTAGTATTTAGATATTTGACCTTTCCCTTCTAAGTTAGTAACATATTGAAAATTAGGTTAGTTTATCCAAATATTCCTGAGCCTCTGAAAATGGGGACTATGTCTAAAATAGCTGTAATTCCTAAACTTTTTTGTCAAACTGCTTGAATTAAAGCTAGAAGTCTGCACTTAGATCACATTTTGACTGTTTGATTTAAAATCAGCTTTGGTGGATTTTGCAGAGGCAAAATTACAAAAAAATATGCCATTGTCCCAAAACTTATGGACCTAACAGTACATACACTATATTGCATATTCCAATTATCATATGGTCATTCACTCCTCAGTAGGGCACACCAAGCAGACCTTTTTATAAAAGGAAAGAAAAACACACTCGTTACACAAAAATATGACAGCAGTCATAAGAACATGTCTGAATATTTTTTTAAATTAAAGGCCTGATGCTTTTGTGAATAACCAAAAAAACTTGCTTTGATTTTTATTGTTTTATCTATAGGTCATATGGGGACTCTATTCACTGTCGAAAGGCTCTCCACCGAGCAGTTCAGTGCACCTCAGACTACCCTGAGCATGTGTGTGAAGTCCTGCTGACTTTTGAGAGGGTAGAAGGTGAGTCTCACTCCAAAATCCAAGTGAGTTTAAAAATAAGAAGAATTTCATAGATTGTCTCTGTATTTTGTGTCCTCATGTACAGGTTCTCTGGAGGACTGGGACTTGGCGGTGCAGAAGACGGAGACCAGGCTGAACAGAATAAATGAACAACGAGCAAAGGTAGAAGCGCTTGTCAGCACTGGGCAGGTGGATCTTTTGGCTGCTTTTGGCTAATGTTACCATGTTCTGGCCATCTGTTAGGCAGCTGAGAAAGAAGCCAACCTGGCCCGCCAAGAGGACGAGAGAGCTGAGCAGCGGCGGAAAGCCAAGGCAGACAAGAAGGCTCAGAAGAAGGTCCAGAAGGGAACTCGAGCTGGGGAGAAGAGGAAAGCAGAACAGGAGGATTATCAAGATGAATGGAATGAGGACTCAGGTAACATTAGTGCCAAATTAGTTTGAGGGAGATTTTTCCATTTTTTTAAACAAAACTAAGTGAGATTTTATTTGTTTTTTGTGTCTTTTAATATTTATTTCTCTGTCACATAACAAGGTCCTAAAAGACACAGAGGGAATGGTGACCACACCACAGATGAGTACATGGAGACAGAGACTGGACTCTTTGGAAAGAATGCTCCTCCTGGATATAAGCCTTCTTCACCTGCCACTAAAAGAGCTCAGCAGGGAGCAGCAGCAACTGCCCAGAGGCAGAATGATAACAACCCAGAGCTTCGAAATGACAATTCCAGTGTGTTCATCAGCAATCTGGCGTACACCCTTGAGGAGCCAGAGGTGAAGCTCCGGGTGCTGTTTGAGACCTGTGGTCCAATCAAGCAGATTCGCCCAATCTTCACTAATAAAGGAGGTTTCAAAGGCTACGGCTATGTACAGTTTGAATCTCCAGTATCGGTTCCTGAAGCCTTGAAGCTGGACAGACGGGAGGTGGAGGGCAGGCCTATGTTTGTCTCACCATGTGTTGACAAAAATAAAAATCCAGATTTTAAGGTAAATATGAAAACATTTAGAAAAGTCTTATAAATTAGAATCAGTTCCCTCAGTTGTTGTCTTGAACTTAAATAACATTATCGTTGGTTAGTTACACAAGCTCTTGATTAATGCCACTCCATTAGGTCCCGATGATTATTTTAGGTACTGAAATGTTGTGATGAAGTAATCCATTGTCAAAGGTCACGTTAACCCTGTTTTCCATCCAACTTGGCCAACATGATTAAAAAACTAGTTTTAAATTTCCCTTGGTAGCCAAAACAGAGAATGCAGTACAAGTGATATCTTCATGGTTATGTTCTTGTAGGTGTTTAAATACAACACATCAATGGAGAAACACAAAATTTTCATCTCTGGGCTGCCATTCTCATGCACAAAAGAGCAACTGGAGGAACTCTGTAAAAGTCATGGCACCATCAAAGAGGTTCGTCTCGTCACATATCGCTCAGGAAAACCCAAGGTGAGGAATAAAGAGGACAGTGGTTAGATGATTAAGCTAATGATAACTTAAAGATTACTGCACACAGCTGAGCAGCCAGGGTGTAGGTGTATTAAACCTCTTTTTTTGTGGCTCTGCAGGGTCTGGCATATGTTGAGTTTGCAGATGAAACCCAGGCCTCTCAGGCAGTGCTGAAAATGGATGGCATGGATGTGGAGGGTAACAAAATCTCTGTAGCTATAAGTAATCCTCCTCGCAGAAACACGGCGGATAAACCTGGTTCAAGCAGGCCCATGGCAGACATGATGCCTCGACAGGTCTATGGCTCGTAAGTTTACCAACATATTTCTCTTTCATAAGTGTTTACAGATGTTCTTTCTCAGTTTTTTTAAATACAATCATCAAAAAATAGTTTCCATCATCTATTCCTTCTTGTGAAACTTAAATACACCCTTATTACTGGTTCCACTGGAGTTATGAGGGTAAGTAGCAGCCAGGTGCTGCTAATCAAATGATCTTGATTAATTGATAGCCAGGCTATGAAAGCAGAAGTTTTGGCAGTTTGCAGGTCTGGAGCGTTCAGGTGTGTGTTAACATAATGTCACAATCTTTCCAGGAGTGGACAAAGGTCAGACCATGAAATTTCAAAAAACCCAAGAATGAAACCTCAGATGCTATATTCCTCTGTTAGCATGGCCAGTGTTAAAGTTCATGACAGTACAATTAGAACAAGACAAGTACAAGTATAGGTTGTTTCTAAGGGTTGCCAGGAGAAAGCCTCTTCTCTGTAAAAAGAACATTGCAGCACAGGTTAGGTTTGCAAAATTGCATCTAAACAAACCACAAGACTTCTGGACCAGTGTCCTTAGACAGATGACACCAAAGTGGAGATGTTTGGCCATAGTGCACAGTGTCACATTTGGTGAAACCAACACAGCTTGTCAGCATGAACACCTCATACTGTCAAGCGTGGTGGTTGAGGGGTGATGATATGGGATTATCTATCAGTCAAAGGACCTGGGCACCTTGCAGTCACTGAATCAACCATGAAACCCCTCCGTATACCAAAGAATTATAAAGTCAAATGTAAGGCTGTCAGACAGCTAAAGCTTGGCTGAAATTGGGTCATACAGCAGGACAATGATCCCAAGCACACAGCACATCTACAAAAGAATGGCTGAAAAAAGAAAATGATCAAGATGTTGCAATGACCCAAAGTCCAGACCTCAAACTGATTGAAATGCTGTGGCTGACCTTAAGAGAGCTGTGCATAAACTAATGCCTGCAAACCTCAGTGAACTAAAGCAATGTTGGCCTGATAGTCACACAGAAAAACAAAAAAATACCTTCAGCTCCTTTATATTTATTTCCCCAAGGAGTTGCCACAGCAGATTAATCCGCTTCAGTAATTTGGCACAAGATTTTATGCCGGGATGGCCTTCTTGATGCAACCCTCCCATGGTGTGAGGGGCTTGTGTCCCTACCAAGACTTGAAATAGGGACTTTCTGCTTGAAGGCAAACATATAAACCACTACACTACAGACACACTTCATAAAAACTTACTTCATGTTATTTGCGCTAAAGGTGTTTCTAAAAGCTATTGAATCATGGGGTGGACTTGGTTTTTTACATGATTGCATAGAGTCCTGTGAAAACTTTTTTTTCTGCTTGACTGTATTCCTATTATTCTCAGACCTGTGAGCATCATAAAAATATGAATCTAAGTGTTTTTTTTTTCCTTTCGTAGGAGAGGACGAGGACGCACACAGCTATCCTTACTCCCTCGTTCCCTGCACCGACAAAGTATGCCTGTAAGCAAAGTGGAGAATGGGACTGCAGCCGAGCAAGCGCCAGCCAGCGCAGCAGCAAATGCAGCTGGAGAGCCGAAACCATTGTCAAATTCAGACTTTGCCAAGATGCTCCTCAATAAGTGAGAAGACGAGAAAGAGCGTTGACCGTCTTCACACTGAAAGCCATCTTGTGTCCTTACAAATAGGTGTTGGTGATTTTTTTGTTTGTTTTGTAACTGGTTACCTGATGTCCCTTTAATCCCAGTCATGCTCTCATCATCCGTTCTGCGAGATTGCCTTAATTCCCCCAGCTCCTTTCACTCCATCACAAACCTTTTGACAGTGTGTTGGATTGTTTTTGTTGGGTGTGTTTTAAGGTGGCAGCCAGGATGTTTTATTAAAAGTATCATATTTGTGTGTAAATATATTGTATCTAAAATTGTAAGCCTCATGTTGCAAGGTCTCTTCTTTTGTTGTGCACTGTAAGGGATTTGAACAGAAGCATATGGGAGAGTATTTTTTTAAATATTCAAACAGCCAAACTTGTGAATGTTGTTTTAAATAGGTATATGCAAAAGTTTGGACGTGGTGTAATATAGTTGTGTGTACATATGTCAGATGTGGTAGTGTTGAAAAGAGGCTCTCCTTTTGTTTTTAAGGAGTTGAAATTGTTTTATTTCCTGACTGTATAGTGCAACTAATTCATTATATTTTACATAACGTCATCTCTGAGTGACCATCTGCTACTAATCTTCAGTATTACGGATTCTATGGAATACCTCTAAAGGTTCCACCAGAAAAGCATTAGTTAACTTTTCTTGTGTTTGAGGGTATTTTAATACAGTATGAAAGTTACCCTCCTAACATGTCACACAGCTGATGCTTGAGTTAGAGTATTTACAGAACTGTTCCAAGTACACCCGCTTATAATTTTATGTTTTCGTGTATCACTTAACAGTGACCTGTCTGCTCAGATGAAGAATAGCAGTCAAATCGGCTGTGCTTTAATTTCAGTATCAGTCTGACTTATTTGCTTTGGACTAAAAGATATTTAAATGGAAATGAACCAAACTGTCCTGAAATTTAAGAGTGTGCATAAACAGGAAGCTGGTGATTCTGAATTGGCGTCTTTGGTGTCTGGAAATGCCTGACTTGATATGAGTGTCATCAGACTGACAGTCTGCAGCTCAGAATCAGAAATGGTTTTATCATTGGAGTCAGTTTGGAGGTTTTCAGTTTTCAGCCTCAAATGTGATAATTATTTTCTCTAAATTAGCTTTGAGACTACTTATAAAAAAACATTTGATGTTAATCCTTGGGAAAATTACCACAATTGAGGAAGTATTAAAAAAAATATTTGCACCCCTGCACCAGTTATGAGGCTTTACAAATAAAATGAACTATAAACATGAGTTTATTGTGAACTAGAGCTCAAGTAGTTTAAGTGTGATCTGGACTCTTATTTTCTTTACAGAGTGGATGCCATCTTCTAAAAGATCTTTTTGGTAATCTGACAAAAAAAGACAAGAAAAAAAGGCTGTTCAGAATCTATGCAGTTTTCCATTTCAGTTTTCCCATTTAGGGGTCCACCTGTCTTGTTTGCATATAACTGATTCTGTTTGTGTACATAATATTCAGTATACAAATTTCAAGAGGTCAGCATAGTTTGTGATAAATATAAATTTTCAGAACAGATGGAATACAAGCTGTATGTATTGCTCTCACCACAGTGGCCTAATATTAAAAAAAAATCTAAATATGTTGAAGTTGTAGAAGTCACCTTCTGTTTTATGTCTAATACTAACAGGTTGTATTATGTTATGTGCATTGCTGTTTGTATAATTTCTATAGTCAATGTTTTACATTTGGAATAGAGGTAAATAATAAAAGGCTATTTTTTGTTTAATCTCAGTATTTATTTTCCTGTTTTTTGGTTAGGCCTCCTTTCTACCCTTGTGTTTTGGGGTCCTGTAAAAAAATGATGTGTCATGTTTCTTTTACCCTTTTTGCCTGGTCTAAAACTTTTAATAAAGTCATAAATGATGCCCAGCTTTATTTACTCTAAAACTTAACAACAAAATTTAAGTTAGTAGACAACTTTTATTTTGAAATAAATAGGAAAATACAAGAAAGTGCTTTGGAGTTTTTGGAGACATCTTTTATCTCAAAGAAAATGAACTGAATTGTACACAATTGCAGTGGAAACTGAGGAAACACCAAGACTGACTACATCACTGGTTTCATTCTCAACTCATCAGTAGACAAACTTCAGACTGTACTCTGATGGGAAATAAATGAATTGACTCTCCCATATCAACTTAAAATGGGGGAAATGGTTATTTTCATTGTGCAGGAAACATTGTTTGCAAGCAAACTTGACACAACAAAGTCTGACTTCCTGCAGCAGTTTGAACAATTTAGCAGGCATAGAATCCAACTTGGGAAAAGGGAATGAGAAGGTAGGGTATAGCCAAGGAAAAAAGTAATTCACATTTCATGACGGAGCTTTTAGAGAAATTGACTTGTATCTTTGCATGCTAGCATCTCATGCTCTCTGTTTCCTCCCATTGCTCAGTTGTGGAATGAGATTGTCTGCTTGCAGTCAAAACAGGTCTGGTCCTGGCCTGCTCCTGGTAGTCCTACGGCATGCTCCGTTGTAGAAATTAACAACGTGTCCAGTGTTATTTCTGTACATTTGGCTATAAAACGGATGAAGGGCCGTACATCACCTTCGTTGGCTGTGTCTAAAGCTGCGTAATATTCGGCTCTTTGTTCTTTGCGGATAGTAATTGGCGGGTATCGCGCTTGCATGAGCACGAGGTTCATAAGCAGTCGCGATGTGCGTCCATTTCCATCAACAAATGGGTGCACGTACACAAGTTTGTAGTGGGCGAGAGCAGCGTACTCTACAGGGTGTAGCTGCAATGCCTCATCAGAGTTGAGCCACTGAACTAGCTCTTGCATGTGTCTCTGTAGGTCCCGAGGGTGGGGTGGGATGTGATGGCCCACAAACACCTGATTGGTGCGCAGTCTCCCTCCCTCCACAGGGTCCACATAGCCAAGCACCCGCCGGTGAATCTCCAGAATGTCGTTGACAGTGATGGCTCCTGATCTGGACAACAGCGTGGTGTTAATGTACTTCATAGCTGCATCCACCCCGATGACCTCGTTTTGCTCCTGAAGGCTCTTTTCAGGGACAGCGTAACGAGTCTCAATGATGTGACGAATCTCAGAGAGAGTGAGCGTGCTGCCTTCAATGGCCACTGTGTGGTAGATGTGGTGGTAGTAGGTTTCCTCCATTACTCGACGGAGTGCAGAGTTGCCTTTAGGAATGGACATAAGCTGGCGGACTTTACTGTCGATGATGCTAAAGTAACGTTGGTCGATCTCTTCCACCAGGGGAAGGGTTCGGTCACGGCTGACCAGAGCTCTCTCATTGCATGGTGAGATGGCCAAGGCCTTGGTGTAGAGGTGGTCTGCCTGGACAACATCTTTCTCCTCCTCTAAAATCGTCCCCAGCTCCGTCAGGGCATCCACAAAATCTGGGTTCATGCTAAGCGCATGCACCAGCAGCTTGTGAGCTTTCTCCCTCTTTCCAAGTTTCTTCATCTCCTGAGCCAGGTGCAGTGCAGCACTGGCCTCAAGCTCCATCTCTGCAATCAGAACATGATTGACAGTGTTAATATACAGCAGACCATCCAGAGGGCCTGCCATTCATCCACTCAACCATTTTCATACACTTATCAGTTCAGGGTTGTGGGGGGTGCTGGAGCCTATCCCAGCTGTCACAGAACACACCCTTATCAACACAGAGAGTCAGACAACCGTTCACACTCACATCTGCACCTAAACTAGTATGACTAGTTCCATTTACGATGAGCTGCAAGTTAGTGAATTTGTAAATATGTGGTAATTTACTGTTGGAAAGCTGTAAAAATGCCCAACACCATTTCCCCAGTAGCCTAAGCTGACATCTTCACACTGCATTCACTCAGCAACTACAATATGAAGGAAAACACATTAAGAACCTGAAGATAATGAATGGGAGGCAGTTTTCTCTAATAAGCTTGATACCTTCAAATGGCCCTTCTTTCTTGGTATATCGTCAATCTTGTCTTACATTAAGCTGACCTGCAGCATGAGTACACAACACATCTATACCTTTACTCGGCTTGGTCCTCTGAGGCAGCAGATCAAGAGCAGTGAAGGGGACGGTGAGGCTGGTGGACTGCACAGCTGGTTGCTGCTGTGGACTTCCCCACAGCTGGCACCAGAGCTGAGCGATGCCTCTCTGGGAGGCACAGCACTGGTCCTCCAACCCAACCATGGGCGTCAGGAGAGCCACCAGAGAAACGAGGACGACGCACAGCAGCGGGCCCCATCCTCCGAGGACACGGCCGCTGTAGTAACTCCACACCTTCACAGCAGCCATGAGGACCCCTGCTTAAATCCATGGTCTGATGTAATGGCCCCCATCTATTTTCACTTCAGCTCGGCGAGCCGAAAGGCAGTGGACAGGAGCATGGCAGCTAAACCAAACAACGTTTACTGCCCGGAAGTTCGCTGGCTATATAACCTTAGCGCTCCGTCGCTGTTATGTGGCTATAAGCTCAAAAACACCCACTTATTTAACGACCAAACGACAGCTGACTTATTCTCGGTGTCGGCACAGTTGTATACATAACATACACCTCATCAACTTCCTCGAGCCTGACGTGCGAACATCCCCGAATATCATTGGCCAGGGATGCATTGAAAGGCATTGTCGATTGGCTAAAAATGTAGCAATACAACGCATGGTTCGTAACCGTCTCTGATTGGCTGAGTCCTGAAAGAGTGTTCCCTGAGTTTTACCTTTCAGGAAGCGGAGCAACATGATGTAGTCAGCAGGAAGGCGTTCTACACTAATGTCATTTCGTATTTGACACGATGAACTGTTTTAAAGTATGCTTGAAGTTATATTAAAAAGCTACTTAAAGTCACGAGAGACACAAGAGAGATGAAGAAGAGAGTGCAGGCAGGGTGGAGACGAGTGTTAGGGGTCGTTTGTGATAAAATGATAGCAGCAAGAGTAGAAGGGAAAGTTTACAAGATGGCAGTGAGACCTGCTGGGATGTATGGTTTAGAGATGGGCACTTGACAAAAAGCCCGGAGGCGGAGCTGGAGGTGGTAGAGTTGAATATATTAAGATTTTTGCTAGAGGTGACCAGAATGAAAAGGATTAGGAATGAATACATTAGAGGGACAGCTCAGGTTGAGTGGTTTGGAGATAAAGTCAGCGAGGCAAGGTTGAGATGGTTTTTAACCAGTGATGAGGAGAGATAGTGTATATGTTGGACACAGGATGTTAAAGATGGAGTTGCCAGGCAGGGGGAAAAGTGGCTGACCAGGATGGACAGGATTAGAAATGATCACATCAGAGGGACAGCTAAGGTGACCAGATGTCCCTCTTTCTTGTTGCAACTTTTCAACAGTTTCCGTAAAGATCTGTGTACCTTGTGACTTTACGGTGATTAACCTTTTAAAACTAGATTCAGTCAAAATGTGGGACATTCTCCAAGATGTGGGACAGGGGGACAAGGGATAAAAATGCTCTGTAGTCCCACATAAAGACGGACATCTGGGCACCCTATGGACAGTTCAGGTTGAGCAGTTTGGAGATAAATTCAGAGAGGCAAGGTTGAGATGATTTAGACCAATGATGAGGAGGAATAGTGGATTTATTTGAGGAAGGCTGTTAAAGCTGGAACTGGCAAGAAGAAAAGAGGAAGACCACAGAGAAAGTCCAGCGATGTAGTGAAGGAGGGCATGCAGAGGGCTGGGTTGGTGTGAGGGAAGAGGATGCAAGGGATAGGGTGAAATGTAGGCAGACGATCCGCTGTGGCGACCCCTAACGGGAGCAGCCGAAAGAAGAA
>VUQH01024849.1:2509-13816 GCA_015106775.1 Etroplus canarensis
AACTGGTTTAACTGAATGTCGACCATCCATAACCCATGCAAATGTTTAACAAAATCCAATCTGACTGTTTTCTCCGCAGGCGTAAAATGGTGTCAGAGTGAATAGCCTTGTCCTCATCTGACCCTCAGTTCAGGCCTTTGTTTTGGCTTCAAAGATCATGTCTGTCTCTCTTTATTCAGTAGTTTTGTACCTTTTCATCTAAGTTTATATCAACATTTTGCAGAGCTGCCGTCATAATTCATTTTCTCTTTATTTTCTTCTTCATTACCAGCATTTACGCTGAGAAAACAAACATGATGTGGTGTGCGTTGTGGTAACTGGCATGCAGTGTATAAAAATGTACTCTTGGAATTTTGTGGAGACATACAGAGATAAACTGTAATCAGTTTCATGGTTCCGCTTTTTAGAAACAAGCCTCTTTCCATTGAGTATTTGTGGGGTATTATTCTGACCTTTTCTGCAGGGTATCTCGGCAGTTCGACCACATGCGGACACACACAGCACTTACACAGCAGGGGTTGTTAAGTAACGAAGTTGAGGATCAAAAGAGACGCTGATGTTGTGACTTTCTGCATCTGCAGCGTGCAACCTTACTTGTCAGGCATTCCTGTGTGTTTGCTGACCGCTGTGGGGAATTTGTGAGTCAGCCGTAATCAGGCCACTCTGTATGGGCATTTAGAAGCTTGTCTGTCTGTATTCATTAAAGTCGAATTTCTTAAAGACCCCAGTCTCTCTTTCCCACTGTCTTCTATTCTAGCATCTCAGTCACATTTGGTAGCTTCTTGGTGCATTGGTCTCTGCTTTACATTAAAAGGAATTTTTATATGTTCTTTAAGCGAAATCCTTTAAAGGGAGATGTTGCAAGTTTTTGTGAGGAATCATGGTACTCTTGCCAACTACAAGTGTGAATTCTGTCGTTATCAGCTTTCTTTGTAATAGCTGCACATAAATAGATTAACTAGCCCATAAAAGTGAGGGCCTGCAGCTCTATCTGCACTTTTAAAACGGACTTTAAAAACAAGTTTGCTGTAATTGATTTAAATCAACATCTTTCAGTCTTCTTGATTCTATGGCCAGAAGTTGCACCTCTTAATCATTGAATTCAGATGTTTCATTGAGTCTCATTGCCACAGGTGTATGAAATCAAGCACCTAGCCATGCAATCTGTCTTTGCAAACATTTGTGAAAGAATGGCTCTTTTTAAACAGCTCACTGTGGTACTGTAATAGGATGCCACTGTCGCAATAAGTCTGAAATTTCTTCACTCCTAGATATAATAGCATAAAGGTACAGAGTGCTGACGCACATAGTGCGTAAAACCTGCCAATGCTCTGCTGACTCAATAACTGCGGAGTTTCAGATCTCCTCTGGCATTAACATCAGTGCAAAAACTGTGTACCAGGAGCTTCAAGGCATGGGTTTCCATGGATGAGCAGCTGCATACAAGCCTTACATCACCAAACACAATGCCAAGCATTCAGTGGTGTGGTGTGAAATACTCTGCCACTGGACTCTGGAGCGGTGGAACCATGTTCTGTGGAATGATATCTAGCAGTCTAACGTATGAGCCTGGGTTTAGTGAATGCCAGGAGAATGTTACCTGCCTGACTGCATTGTGCCACCTAAGTTTGGTGGTGGAGGGATAACGCTGTGGGGTTGTTTCTGGGTTTGGTCTGGGCCCCTTTGTTCCAGTGAAGGGAAATCTTGATGCTTCAGCTTACATTTGTGACAATTCCGTGTCCGAATTTCTAGGAACAGTTTGCAGAAGGCCCTTTTCTGTTCCAGCATGACTGTGCCTCAGTGCTCACCATCAGTGTAACCAAAAAGACATGGTTAGATACATTTGGTGTGGAAGAACTTGATTGTGTTCTTACCTCAATGGAAATGGCGAGCCAGGCCCTCTCGTCCAACATCAGTGTCTGACCTCCATGAAAATGCACCTCTGGATGAATGGGCAAAAATTCTACCAGACGCTCTCCAAAATTTTGTTATAAAGCCTTCCTCGAAGAGTGGAAACTGCTACAGTTGCAAGGTGGGGCCAGCTCCTATCAGTGCTTATGGGTTTAGAATGGAATGTCATAAAAGCCCCTGTAAGTGTAATATGCCGGTGGCCCAGTACTTTTGTTCATACAGGTTATTTGTGGTGTGCTACTGTGTATAGTTTAGTTGCGTATATTACTGTATTTTGCTACAACTAGTTCACTTAAAGCTATTATACCATGTTTATGACTAAGGTGTCACTGTCCCTTTTAAAATAGACAAATAAAATTTTTTTTAAAATTTACGCTTCAGTTGTACGACCTTACTTGGTCTGACTGGCATTAGGTCATGTTAGTTAGTTTAACTGTCATGAGTATTTGTGCTTTTTTTCATGCAACATCCAGAATTCAGTACAGATCAGTTATCTGACACACACTATATACATAAGGGCATAACAGGAGCACTGCTTGTGTCCCTCAAACCACCACTGCTAATGGAAGAAAATTATTAATAAAATGAGAGTATCCAGGTAATAAAAGGCCTCTATTTTAGTGGGCTTAAATAAAGACCTTTCATTACTTGCTCAAACCTACCTTTAGTGCCTGGATCTGATTTTTTTTTTTTTTTTTAAATGCCATTGTTTTTGGTCATATTTTTTCAATCTTCCTTTCTAAGGAATGCTGTTGTTAGTGTGGCTAGAAATTGAGGTGGTTAAAAAAATATATATAAACCATGAACGGCACAGACAGACACTTAAATAAAACAGACCAATATTTCACTAATTGAAGAACAGTAATCAAATAAAACAGTACATGTCTGCAAGACACTTGCCACAAGTGCAGCATCCACTTCAACAAAATTGCTTGTTTGTAGAGGCTGAAAAGTTTATTCATATTGAGTCTATCTTATACAAATTTGAAGTGATTCTCAACTTCCAAAAGCAGTTCTTACACATCAGAATCACTTGCAGAGCTGTTAGTTGGTTTACCATATGGTGTTCTTGTTGAAATGATCAATTAGATCACAGTTAATGCTCATTTCTAACATTTTTGGGTTTTATGACCTCTGTCATGCCCTTTTAAGTCAGAAATGTTTAAATGTTAATTTGTAGTTGTGCCTCTGTCAGTTTTCAGATGCCAAAACCCAAACCTTTTTACATTTAAGAATTCTGGCTAGTAAGTATATTTTGATCAAAATGAGACAGCTTCTGCATGAGATTCGACCTGAGATTCCGTTTTTGATGCAGCCACAGCCGTAGCTCTGCTCACTCTGCCGTTTTATTGCGTTAGGGACAATAAGCCTCAGTTATATTTGCATGAGTGAATGCACACTAACAGACTGATTTTGTCTGCAGTCTAACAGGTTTCACGCACTGCCTCTTGGTTATGTCACCATGGGACTCGCTCAAACTGTTCTTGGGCAATAAACATTGCCGTTATCAGAAGAGCTGGTTTTACTCGCGCAACCGAACCTGCACTTGAAGAGTGATGGGCAAACATAATTGCAGTTTGACTTAAGAGGGGAAAATAGAAGACTCAGACGGAGGAATACTGCTGAATAGGATAATGTTTTCAAGTCTTGCCAGTGTTTTGTTTGGCAAGTTTGCTTCTCATTTCTTACCATGGAGAGGACAAACTTAATTTCCATAAACAGAACTGCAAAAAACACATATTTAATATTAAACTTCAGTGGTGCTCTTGGCACATGGATTTCCTTTGAATGAAAACAAATAGGATTTATTAGAACTAGTCATATGAGAATGTATGTGGTAATTTAGGCTGAAGCCGAAGCTCCAATGGATTGAATTAATTTTCTGCTTTAGTGAGAGTCACCTGAAAGCTGGATAACTATGAAAGATTTTTCTCCCCTTGCATGGCTGTTGGAGAAATTGCACATAGGCCACAGAAAGTCACACTTCAAAAGGACACAGTATTGAAAACACAGCTCAGCGAAAGGGCAAAGAATGCATACAGTTGAATCCTTGAAATTGAATAAGTATGTGGCTTGAAACTGCCAAAAGCATGAAGCCTTGATCTTTAAGCCTTTCACCACAAGAAAGAAGCCAGAAACGTATTTCAGTTGAAAGAAGGCCCTACCTGCTCTCCTGCCTTGAAGCCTGAGTGTCTTATGTTTGTGGATGCACACTTGTATGTGAGTACAGTTGTATTTACCAAGACAGTGTGCCACTTAAGATACAGTGCTACACACAGAAGGCGCTGTTCTTGTTGACTTGCAGAAAAATACATTTGGAAATTTATTTTGAGGGGCTTGTATGTGATGTAAATAAGCAGTATTTATCAATTTTCTTCATTTTCCAAAGTTAGATGCACACCTCAGAGTGAAATTGTGTGGCGCAACTTACAAGATCATTCATTTAATAGTTATGTGAATTCTTTTAATGAGTAATGAACTGTTATTTTTAAAGTTTTCACCACAGTGAACTCAGCATAACTAGGCCACCGTGCTAAAAAATAAAGAGTATGCTGCTACCATCGTAAAACACTAATAAATTTTTATGAACTAGGGAGGGGCACAAGCACATTTTCTACTTCACACAATAAAATGCTTCATATATAACAAGCAGTGCTCCAGTATGGGCATTCATCTAAATAACTAAATTATTACAAAATGAGATGATCAGTCAGACCTGCAAATTTTCACATTATTAAATAAAAAATTGTGTACAGTTGCTGGGCCTTGGTGCTGCTCCAAAGTTCATGCTCTGTAGAGAAAAAGCTGTTTTATTCCTGTTCCTGCACACTTTAAGTCAGCTTTCTTCTCGTTGGCTGTCTCCTGTAAACAGAAGGTAAGAACAGCAGGTGGGTGGGGCTTCTGTGCTCACAGCTTGAGCTGTGTGCTTGAGATGACCATACTGGGGACATCTGCTCTCTGACATCAAGCATAGAAAAAACCATCAGACTCTGAGTGTCATGGGATTACTTGCACATACACTGACATCATTGTTTATTAGGAACATAACAGTACATATGTGACAGAAAGTAAGAGAAAAAGAGCAAGCATAATAAAGGTGATATGGGTAGCTAACTTGGGTGGATCTGCTTGACTGTTGGCCTGTCTGGAGTGAACTTTCCTTGAGGCTCTTATTCCTCATCTCGCTTATAAAAAGTGATTTGGAATATTAAAGCTACATTTAGCTTAACTTATATTCTGTGGCATAACAAAAACATGCAATTTCATCTACATTTTTAAGAAACCCTGACAGTGGTTTGTTGACACCTGATGTGCAGCCTGTTGTAGTCCAACCAGTTCTTATAAATATTTCAGCAAATACATATCCAGTAGCGAAAATAAATGCTTGTCCTCTAACTGAAAGCAAGGCTGGATCGCAGTCATTCATTTCCTCCTTTAACAAAAGAGACTGCCTGTGGGGGGGAAGATCATATTTAGTCTTAAAACAGTACTCCTGAAAGGGGTTTTGACATGCAGGCTTTTGACCAGCTGTGACAGGATGGATGTGTTATAAGAGTTACCTGAGCCCGAAGCCATAATTGGGTTTGTCGGTATATGACAATTATCAACTCCTGATTTGTTAGTTTTTGGTGTTTGTTTTTGTTCTTTTTGTTGCTTGTGTTCTGGCCTGAATTAGCTTTCCTGACATCACCAACAGAGGTTGTAGGACTTTGCTACTGTTTACAAATTCAGGTGGAGTAATTTTTATGGTCTGACTTTCCGATACAGTGAGGTTGCTCATTTCCAATCTTAGGTTTGAGAGCTTAAATGTGATATGTACCTTCGGCTGCTCCGTTGTATTCTCCCCAAGGGGTCACCACAGTGGCTAAATCTGCATTGGTATTTTGGCAGAGGGTTTACACTGGATGCCCTTTTTGGTGAGAGGGGTTTGTGTCCCCACCTGGAATTGATCCAGGGACCTTTCGCTTGTAAGGCAAATTGTTAACCACTACTCTATGGTGGACACCTTTTTAGATGGATTTAAAACTTGTTGGAAAACTTGTGCTCCATGTGAGTGTAACGTGACAAGATGCCACAAACTCAACCACCCAGAGATTCAGAGAGCAGAGGAGAAACTACATGAAACAACAGCAAAATGCAGCCGTTGGAATGAAACATAAAGCAAACATTGGGTCAAAAAATGAGAATGTATCTATCCATCCATTTTCTTAACGGATTATTCAGTTCGGGTCATAGAGGGTTGAAGTCTATCTCCACTGTCATGGGGTGATAGCTGGGGTATACCCTGCACAAGTCGCCAGTGTATCACAAGGCTAACACAGAGACAGGGACCAAGTTCACTCTCACACCTGCAGCCATTTTAGAATTACCACTTAACCTTACAACAATGTTTTTGGACTATGGGAGGAAGCTGGAGTACCTGAAGAGAACCCTCACAGGGAGAAAATACAAATTCCACTCTGAAAGGCCCCAGCTGCCCAGTGGGTTCGAGCTCAAAATCTCCTTACTGTGAAGTAACAGTGCTAACCACTGTACCTTTAGCTTCTTCGGGGAGCACAGAGGTCACATTTGGTGGGGTTGGCAGTGTTTAGGAAAGCACTGTATCACTTCGATCTTTGTTTTATCTGCTGAAGATCCCTGCAGGAGAATATCTGCAGTATTTACGTGGCATCAACAAAGAAGAAGAAGGTGTCTGCTTATGTTGGAATGACTAACGAATGTGAAATTTGAATTCCCGATTCATCTTGTAATCATTCTTTCATTAAAATCTACTATACCATATTAAAAACACACACAAATGTGTTGCACCTGTTCAGCTTTTTCTTTTGAGTTTGTTACAACAGCGTCAGTCCTGGGCCTTCTTGCTTCCTTCAAAGATGATGCCAGCATGAATCATCAGAGCTTCACTGTATTTTTTAACAAGTCATGTCGGAGTCATATTAACCTTTGCGGCATTTTCCTTTCACATTGCTTAAGTTGTTGTTGTATTGTCTTCATTGATGTGATTTTTAACCCCACCTTGGTAATGACATCATCTGTAGTTATTGACCCAGATTGCAACACCCTTAATGTTGCTTTTGATAGCCTGTTTATAAGCCTACACGTGCAGACAGTGAGACGGACATATCAAAACTAATATCAATGTTTATGTTTCTCCTCTTTCAGGGATAAACATAGGATACTGCCGCTAAAACATCTGTTGTATTCTTATACAAACATGCTTGCTGCCTTCACACAGATAGTGTCTCCAGAAAATTATTTTAAGATGCCTGTCATTATCAGAAAGAGAGGTTACAGCACAGAGCAGGAACTGTGTAATTTGTTACTCTGATCTCTGACCTTCACACATTGGCCCAATCATTACCTCTTTTCACTCTAATCATGAGGATTATTTGCCATGATGGTTTAAAGACTAGTGAAAATTGACATGTTTAAACAAAAAAAAAAAAAAAATCCTTCCCTTACCTTTTAAGGTGTTGAAAAATCTTTCAACAAACCATGGCTTTTCAGTTTGTTCCCAGTAACTGAGGAGGTTTGACAAACATGATTTGCAGTGGCCTCCAAGAAAACAGCTTGTTAAGAGACACTCAGTGAAGTGCAGACAGACCATGTAATTTCCTGCATGTTATTTTCCTCAGGGGTCTGTTCACTCACCCCTTTAATTTTGCATCATCCAGGCTCTTTACTGTAAACTATGCACTAAGCTGATCCCAGCCATGGAATAATTCAGACCCCCCATCTTTGTTCTCCAGACAAAATCTGGCATTTTTTTGTGTGTGTTGCCTCTATTTTGATTAAAAATTCACTGTTTTTAAAAAGCATTTTCTACTTGTATGTATGGCCATGTAACTGTGTCCCAACCTCTGAGTGAAAGTTGAATAGACAGATGCAGAGATGTTTCAGTCATGCCTTTAGAGGAAGCCAGTCCGAGTGGTAATTTTTAGCGTTTTGGTGTCTTGGAGGCTTCTCTCCTTCTGTGGGTATTAACCTTTGCCTGTAGCACTGACAGCCTTCTAAAACATTCATAGCCAATGAATCTTCTCTCTTCAGTGTGACAGATTGGATTTTCATCACAAGCCAGCCTGGTTGATTGTATGCTTTTGGTGTCTGCAGAATATCGCCAATCCGGCTTTTCCACCAGCAGGTCCTTGTTTTGTTTCTGTCTGGCTCTTTTCTGTATTTCATCTTTCTTCTCACGGACCCTTAAGGTTTATTTTCCCATTTCTGTTTGTTCTCTCCTTCTTCAGTTCTAATAAAAACCCAGCTGTCCTCAGCTATCTCCTCAAACAGCTCATTAGCAAATCGGTCCTTGAGCCTACATGGATACAGTCATTTGTTTGCATCTAACAACTTCAGGCTTCAAGCTCATAAGTAAACATGAGGTATAACCGTGTGTGCGCCCCGGGTGCCCTCTTTTTCTCCTCATCTTTATTTTTTCTCTCTCTCCGTCCTGTAGTTTAATGTGGAACTGTCCGGGGCACGATGAATGGTCCAGTGTCACCAGCTCTCTCTGTCCACAGGGCTGGATTTATCTTCCTTGTGTCAGCCTGAAAGGTCACACAATCAAGTGCAAACAGTTATCTGGAAATTCTTTGAGAAATCCCTGAATGTAAACATGGTGCTTCTTGGGGTATAAGAACTTCATGGTTCTCGCAATAGGCATGATGTTTGCATCCAAGTGCACCTGCCTTATCACAAAATGAGCTATAGGAGGGAGCATTGCCAAGTAAGGAGACTGCAGATTAGAAAATTGTGGCAGAAAATTGCAGAATTAGAAGCAAATTTAACCTCCAAAAATGTAAGGATAAAAAGTTTCTGGACATTTCTGCAGGTGTTTTGCTGGCTACAAAGTTCATACGTAGTTCTGTAACCTCTTTCTACCTGAAAGGCTGTGGTGTAACATAAGAGCCTCCGACAGTGCCACAGCATGCTGCCTGATGGTAGGGGGGCAATTTTGACACACATTGTTAAGCTGGGAATTTAGGAAAACTGCAGTATCAATTGAACAAGGATTTATTCTGGCAGTTGGAGACAACATAAAACTGCATCACTGTATGTGTGTGAAGTGTGTATTCCTTTGGTATAATGCCCTAAAACATCAAACCCAAGCACTTTGTTTTCATACGTGTTGGAGTGGAAGTATTAAATATTTTGTTTCTGATACTGACTTCTAGCCGCATAAGACTATTGTATTTAACAACAGTCTTATACGACTGATTTAGTCAGTTTTGTGTCATTTTATATTTTCTGTGCTACACATCACATATCTGTCTATCTAAAAAAACCAAAACTGTAATTTCCCAGCTTGGGATCAATAAAGTAGATCGATCTATCTATCGATCGATCATCCGTTAACTGGTAAACCTGTGCATTTTGTTAGGATATCCAAGGAAAGTGTAAGTAGTTAGAAAACACATGTCAGTTTAATGTTAATAAGTGTGGTTTAATTGTTATTTAATGGTAAAAATGTTTAAAGATGGATAGGTGCTTTATTACCTCCAATGGAAATTTCAGATGATGATGTTATAAAGGTGCTATTGACTCCACTGTCCCTGTAGCATTCTTTTTTGAAATTTATTTTGTCAGATTTGTTAGCTTATTACTTGTTAAGGAACTTTCATTGCACTTATGGTAAAGTACTGAGATATTACCAGATCAAATGCCTGGCCTCCTCTGAGACAAATGGTAAAACAAAGCAGAGGAGAGAAGCTCGGGCACTCTCGAACATAGTGGGACATGAAACATCCAACCATTTTTAACCACTTATCCAATCAAGGCTTTCAGGGGATTTGAGCCTATCCTAGATGTCATCATCAAGTTCATCATAATTCAGCATGATCTCTAGCCCTTCTCTTAGAGTATGGCCTCTGAAAAAAATGTTCCCCACTCCCGCTCTAAAAGAACAGATAATAGTTCTACTGTAAAAAACACCTAACCCGAAAATTCAGCCAAGTCTGCAGGCTTGAAGTAGCACCCCATCTGATGTAACTGTAGCTAGTATGACATGTGAAATAGAATTTCTTTTTTGCAGTCCTTTTTTGCTTCTTCTCTACAGTAGCATGATCTCACCAGGGAAACTGTAGTACTGTAAGCCAGTTTTTAATTTCTGAGCTCATGTGCTTCTTCAGCCAAGTATAAAGGTGAACCAAGCTTGAATTTTGAGCTTATTTAAAGTCTGCGTGGTGAACAGGCCATAGCCTTTCCCAGCCTGTGCTATTAGCTGCTGGTGGGGAGTTCAGACTTTGCTTAGCATGACTCATGGTCTGGTTTGGTGTCTGCCAGCGGACAAACACAATGGCCCCTGTACACAATAGTTTTGCCTCTCCTGCTGGAATGCAAAACATGCCTTAACGGTTTCCGATACTGTATATCAGAGGATTATGTTACTTGGAATGCAAACAAGGTGCACTCGTCAACATACCCCCTGCCAATAAGTGCATTTAATTACTGCGGCCATTGCTGCTGTTCTTCCTCCTCTGGCAGGGTCTTTCATTTGTGTTTTAACTCTTTAGTTTATTAGCTCTCTCTGCTCCAGTGGGTGGTTTCATCTCTAACTTTCAACCAAACTGCTGTTTGAACTAAATGCCTTTTAAAATGATATTTTAATCACAGATGGCAAACTCTTTGGGACCTCTACAAAGTGAGAAAGCCACATTATAATCAGTATTTGGTTTCTGTGTGGGTTTTAAATGTGTAACACTAAAGAAAAATGAATAAATCGCATGTTACGTACTGCAGGTTTTTCTGTAAAGTAAAATATTTTTATTACTTTTGAATGGGAGGGAAATGTTTTAAACAGGAAATGTTAACATGAGAGAATAGTCCTTTCCGATGTCAGCGCCTGGGAGACGAGTTCCTCAGGGATCTGTGGCAAATTCATGAACATTAATGTGACTATTGCGACAGTGCAGATTTAAGAAACAGCCAATCACATTCTGACTGTCAGGCTTATCGTTGTGTGTTCCTGATGTTTTGTTACCCACTGGGAAAAAGGGAATAGCTGGAACTGCTGCTCCTGAGAAACAAGATCCCAATCAGTTGCACAAAAAGTTGCAAATGTGCCTTTCATTTTTCCAGCCATCTTCATTGGTTATTCACTCTCCTTCCACTCCTTAAGAAGCCCATTGTTTTTGAGATATTCCCCGTCCACTTTGAGGCATCTTCTTCCTCCCAAAAACCCATTTAAGTAGGGATCTGACATGTGCATGCTTGCAGAAAAGAGGAGGTAAACTATGAGGGAGGTCGTGCAGCTATATGTGTCCCCTTTGTGAATCTGCTTTGCTGCTGTCTCTGAATGCCTACCATGAAAATCCTGGTAAATCTCAAACGCCTTACAGGAGAATGATTTATAATGGTGATTGATTTTTTTTTTTTTTTTTTTTTCTCCCCTTGGCA
>VUQH01024849.1:17974-39688 GCA_015106775.1 Etroplus canarensis
GAAGAGTCCTGCAGTCAGTTGAGACTGAAGAAGTCACTTGGATGAGTGACGAAACGTTTCTCCTACGGAAAACTTTGTGTCCAGATGAACAGAATCAATTTTTGAAGTAGCTGGTAGTCTCATGCTTTCAGAATTTCATGAAAGGCACCGTAAATATTGGTTCTCCTACACGTGCTACAGAAGGTGCTAAGAGTATTGTAAAAAGTGAAGTTGGAGCTTCTGTTATACAAATTATATTATACTGTATAATGGCTACATATAAAACTATTTCTGAGTTTCCCCAAGCAGTTTTTCTGCTTTATATTCTGCATATATATACTGGATATATACGTCATATCAGTAACGGTATTTATATATACTGATAATGATGTATTTCTGGTAGGCCATAAGTAAATATTGACCAGTTATATTGGTCTGACTCTAATTTAAAATCCTGGTACATTTAAACAGTTACCAATTTGCCTTTTGTTCTGTTTTAATGCAGTGCATGAAATAAAAGAACAAGTAATATTTTCTAGTCTGATAAGCCCTAAATAAGTGTATTTTGTGTTCCTAGTTTTCAGGCTCATTAACTGATTATTTCCCCTGTGCAGAATGGGGAATTTTCCCTTTCTCTTTCCAGCATTTGTGTTGGTAGCGCTTCCATAAATAAGCAGGCAGCCCCTATTGATCAAACAACCAGTTATTGCTGTCAACCAAAAATTAAAGCTGTTTCCACTCATGAACTTCGGACAGTTTCGGAATATTTTCCTGAGGTGTCCTTTTCTCACATGTGGCACACAGCAGTAAATGGTCTTCTCCAGATGTGTTTGCACTACTGGAACTACAGCACTTGGTTTACGCAATGAAGCTGCCTGTATAGATAGCAGCCTGCCTGATGAATGCAACCTGCACTATTCGCACCTTGGCACAATCTGATATCACACAGACTCTATACTGTGGAGCTGGCAGGTTAAAGAACATTTGTGTTCTCACATGGCAGGTAATATCTCGAAAGTTCAGGACTGCAGTACATGTGTCAAAACAGCTTAACAAACTCCTCCTATCATGGTTCCTATGTGAAGTAGCCTTCGCCTCTGAAAGCAGTCACTGTGTTGAATGGATAAGGAGATGTCGGGCTTAGAGACACCATCAGTCAAAACACAAAAGCCCTGGGATTGTTTTAAATGTCAAAGCAAACTGACAACCTCTGAGCTGTTCACATGATGATCAAAGCACTTTGTGTCACATGCTGCACTGGGTCCAGTTCACTGTTCTCCTTTGAAGAGATTCTTATCAAGTCGTATTAGATTACCACTTGAATGGTGTCAGGTAACTGGGAATTCACTCCTGCCTGGATCCTGATTGGAGACACTTGGGGGATTAAAAATTCTGTTGTTTTTAGCATGGAATTTTTCTAATGAAACTGCTTACAGTCAAATTATTTTTTACAAATGTAAAGCAAAGGAGAGTAAAAAGAATAGTTCAAAATAGACAAAAAAGTGGTTTTGCCCTTTTAATTTATGATATTACACTATATGACCCAGCAAAATTTCAGTGCAGAATTGAAAAAATAAAACCAAGTTAATAAGACGATTTATTCAGACTCTGAAGCCTAATATCACAAGCAATTAGCTCTGGAGATGCTGTAGCTTAAAAATGTCATCAGCATAAATCATTTGCTTAAGGTACAGTACCTTCTAAGAGTGAAAACAGCTTTTCTGTTTAACACGTGACCCTTACTATCATCTGCTCCTGAGCTGTAACCAAGTCTGACACTAATGCTGGAGTAATGATGGAGCTACTGCCATTGCCTGTGTTTCTGCTGCCTCCGCCAATGTGTCTGAAACAAAAGGCCTCAATGAACTTAAATTAAATAAAGGGATGTATAACTTCTGATTATACTAAGATGAATTTAATTATTTGTTGTTTTAGAGTTCAGAGCATTTAAGTTGGCTGTAGCTCATGTTCACCTTCAAATTACTTATTACAGAGTTTAACCAGCACCTTTATTTCAGGCTTCAAAGCAAGGCACTCATTTTAATTTTGGGTTAATGTGATCAAATCAAGAGGTATTTCTCCCTGAACATTTGTAGTGGTTGATGGCTAACCAGTGTCATTACAATAGCGCAAACAAGTTTCTTTGAACTTCTGCTAGAAAGAAGCCCCAGCGAAACCGGCGAAGACAATGGGCGTCATTTACTAATGTATAAGGTGTACATTTGTGTTCACCATGGGATTCGTAATTCATAATTCCACTGTGTACCTGTTAGTGAATCCAGAATCACTCTAAATTGACTGGTGTGTCATGCTGTGGCGTGATAGAATGGCAGTGTTAACTAAAAGTCCCAACCTTTAGAAAGAATATTGCTCTTTGGGGGCCACCAAGCACTGAGAGGAGCTGGATGACACAATTGAAAATCCACAATTGTTCTTTGTATCATGATCCAATTGTGGACCAAAATAATTGTGATTTAGATTTTTGCCCAAATTGAGCAGCGCTCATGCACATTTTGAGCACATATTTGTGGGTATGCACTGTTTGTGAATGGGGCCCATCAGATTAACTGGAATGTTGTTCCTGGAAATGCATGTTAATCACTTTTTTTCCTCCAGATGTTCTTTTTTAAGGCACTGAACTCCACAAACAAAATTCCATTCAGCTCCACAGTATCATTTATATGAAACTTGTTCAAAATAAAGTTCTTTACAATAAGACAACAAGATATATGCAAAAATAATAAAAAATAGAGTGCAAGATCATGATCAAAACTAGTTGATCAGACTTCTTTGTAGTACAGGAAACAAAAGACCTTAATTCTAAGCATGTGGTGCCTTCCATCCTTTGTTAGCAAACAGTGTCACAAATAAGAAATCTTGATGTTAGGATTTATGAAAACGTATTTCTGTATTTAAGAGTTAAAGTAAAAAATGAACCAAGAGAATAGGCAGGAGTTTGACTTCAGTGGCTCCACTCCTACAGCTGCATAGGGAATGTTAGTGCCACTGTTCCTCTTCCCTGCAGAGCTCAGGATCACCAACTGTTAAAAGGGCCAATTTAATTTTTTTACAGCCGCAGTAAATACATGTAGCTAGACAAAGTATATAATTATGTAATACACAACGCAACCACATAAAACACGTACAAGCAGGGTACAATATCCTAACCACAACTTGCCTTAGCTATTCCAGTGCCACGTGTTTTTAGACCTGAATGCATACAAAAAAGACTGATCAAAGTACAGTTTAAGGTATTTATCTTGATTGTGTCTCTGGCAAAATGTTCCCAGTTGGATGTATGATCTGTAAGAGCTCTGACAGTAAAGCCCCTAGAAGTCTTGCAATAAATGAGTGTTACTACTAAAAGCTCATAATTATAAAGACCAGCTTCCTGTTTCTGCATGTTTTTGTGTGCATGATGACGTCAATTTGATTGTGGGAAAGCACTGATAGTGTTTACTTTGATCACGTGTTTTGCTGCATGTGGACACCCTTCAGATCACGTTGTTTAGAGCTTGTGTAACCGGTTCAGTTGGAGTACTCATTAGAAAGTAATTCTTTTGAAATTATTGCAATTTGTGCATCTACACCAAGTTATTATTTTCCCATTTACTGATTCATTTGCTGCTTATTTTTTCACCAAGAGTGGGGGGGATGTAGTCGACTTTAATGCTTGTTTCAGTTTGCCAGTCCAAATTCCAGTTTGTCTACAGGGAAATCCATTTAACCACTGTTTTATGGTTGAAATTGCAGCATTCATTGCTCCAGAGACTTGGCCTTGAGGAGAGCAGATGGTAGCGTGTAGTATGCTCTGTATGCTTTTGCACTTGAAGGTTGAGGAGAGGGCATCAGCAAGTCAGCCTGGAAAAACAGGCCCATGCCCCAAAAAGATAAGGGCTGGCCCGTCTTGACCCCACTGGTAGTAGGATGGATGTAATCGGTGAGAGAGGGCCGCTGGCAACAACTGTAAAAAGCAAACCTTCGTCACCTCCAGTGAGTTACATAACATAGGCTGCTATTCCCACACACATACGTGTGCATAATTATTCTTCTGCCTTCATCAAATCCCCCACTCAATGTTGAAGAGCTTCCAGTAATGCTGTGCAGTATGCTTATTTTGAGCATAAAGCTTTTGCCGTGTCCTATTTCCAGACTACAGACTAAAATTTAAGCATTATTTGAGTTCAGAAAAACAAAATTAAAGAAATCAGTGGGGCCACTAAAGTAACAATGTTTAAACTATAGGGGATGAATTGACAAGAACAACTGCTATCCTGCTTCACTAATTTTAAGTCACAAACACGATATACATTGGCCTGATATTTCAGAGGTAAGACTTTAGACTATACATTAAATATGGATGCATAAACTGTGTCATCAGCCATTGGTTTGTGGACTTTAGCATTCAGGAAAAAACATCAGTGACAAGGTAGCCGAGCCCTGCTACCTACTTTATCATCTGTTTTATTCTAACATAAGCATAATTACAAAAATGAACATGATACTGTATCAAAAAAGGCTTGAAACCAGTGAACCAGATCATAAACCCATCAGAAAAATATTTACTGAAAAATGAAGAGGTCTGGCCGACTGTAATGAGACTCTAGAAGTCTGGGCATCTCTGTTTGGACTTCTGCCCCTTCAGCCTGGACCCAGATAAGCAGCAATAGATGGATGTTGCTGTAGAGTTATATACTTACAGACCTCTATACAACTGGACTTGTTTTTGCAATCAAGCTCCAAAATAAAATGGATTTAAATGTTTTTTTAATCTGTGTAACATGCTGTACATCTTTCTTTTAAGTAGGATTTCTCAGGAAGATGCACATAATGAAATGACATGAAGATTCTCCTGAAAAATGTGGTTTGAATTTTAGGAGGTTTATCCTCTAAATACATTTAAAATGAACAAATAACAGCAGTAAAATTACTTCTTTGATTAATGTTTAAGAAGACTATGGATAGAGGAACTTCCACAGAGCACTGGTAGGAGCTAGGCCACAAAACCATAGATGCCTGCAAAGAAGGCAGACTATACATATCCACAAGAGGCCAACAGAGGGAGAAGAGACTAGAGCTAAGCAGATGACCACAGCATGATGAGAAAAAAATATGAAGCCAAACCTAATCCTAAAAAAAAACAAACCAATACACATTTTATTAGTGTGTGGGGTTTGGAATTTAGACACATTTCTTCCCCATCTGCACCACCTCAGGGCCACTGTACTGACCCTTGTATCATCCCTAAGTAACAAGAGAGCATCAAAACAGAGTGAGCAGACAACAAGGGAAGAAGAGGAAGTAACATCTTTGTTGTGTGCTTATAACTGAAGTTGGTTAAATGGCAGTCTTGGCAAAACATCATTTGTTTGTCCTCTGCCTGAGGGTATAGCATGCGGAGGAAGCCCACCAGTTCACAAGTCGGGTAACTCACTTTCATCTTCTCTGCTGTATCTGTGTTGTCTTGTGTTTTGATATGTGTGTGTTGAAGTCAGATAAGACTGTACCTGCCAGTGAATGAGACTGGTGTCTGAGGCTGTTTATTGTGAGTCCTTAGATAATATCTGCTCACTTATTGAACACTGGTTCTGTTCAGAGACCCGGCAGCCTGTCTTGTCATATTAATCTCACACCATTCATTTCTCTCAGTGCAAAGTCAACGCTATCTCCAAGGTTTGGATTCGTGCCTCAGCCCGGAAGCAGCACTTTTTATTTTATTCCACTTACACTGACATCTGCAGTGGCACAGCAAGTCTGGTCTGGCCAAAGTGGTCAGTGACCACACAGGTTTAATCATTCCCCCAGATGTAATTTTCATGTTCGGCAGCTGCACTGGGGGGGGGGGTCCTATTTTCCTAAGTGTCTGCTACTCACCTCTGCTGGTGAGAAGAGTTGACTCTGGAGAGAATGTGGTGTAACCCGCCAAAGCAAACCCACAGAAACTTGATAAGTGTCCCACTGCCGTCGCTCTGGGGATCAACTCGCAGTTCATTGAAATTCCTCGGATACACCTGGCTCACTGCTCACTGTTAAGTCTGATTACTCTTTCGTCCAAAACGAAAGACTCACAGGTCCCATCTCCACCATCAGGCCTAAGCACTAAACCCTGACAGACTTAATTGATGTCACCTGGTAAGTGATTGAGTGCAAGAGTGTTTAACGTCACAATGCTATGAACTGTGGGTAATTCCCTCAGGCAAAGTCTGCAGAAATGCAGACTTACGGAAAGTGAGCATAAAGGGTTCAAAATGTCTGTGAGAGAGCCCTCATGCGATTGACGATTTGACAGTGGGACAGCTCTAAGCCCTCATGGTCTTAGCAGAATAGAACCTTAAAGTATGTGAGTCTGAGAGTGTGGAGTCTGGCATTGGCCAGCATTCACATTGCTACTGTGGTGCTTAATTTTAATATTGAAAAAAGAAACTCTTGCCTTTTCTTTGGCTCTAGTTTTTCCCCTGCAAATGATTATTCCCAGCTGACATAAATATTTTCACAGCCTTGTGGCTCTTAGTCTTGGTTATTGAACTGTCAGAGCTTATTGAACTGCTTCACTTAGAAATGACCTCAAGTAAACTAGTTTTTGTTACCTTTCTGCATCAAGGTTTTTGATGAAAATGAGATAAACATTTTTCTTTATTGCATAAGAAGAAAAAATGGTTGACACTCTCAAAACCTGATTTCTTGCCCTGTTGGGCTTGTAAGAGGGATTTTATGAGAGTTCATAAACACGACAAAGAGAAGATGAGGGAAGCGGCAGTGAAAGAAGTATAAGGGGGGGCAGCATTTGAATGATTAATCAAGCAAAAGTGAGACGTATCTCAAGCAAATATGCTCAAGTGTCGCGTTATGTACACAGTCCATTTGCAAAATTGAGAGATGGTATCACTGTGGGAGCAATTTATTATGATAAGAAACTCAACACAGTGTGGCACGGTGGCGCAGTGTTTGGCGCTGTCACCTCACAACAAAATGTCCTGGATCTGAATCCACTAGCCAGCTGGGACCCTTCTGTTTGGAGTTTGCATGTTCTCTGCAGGTACGCTGGCTTACACCCACAGACCAAAGACATGCATGTTAGTTCAATCGGTGATTCTAAATTGGCTGTAGGGTGTTTTGCCATTTATTTACATTACGATTGGCTAATTGGACCACTGTACTATTGGGAATTGGCCTGTGCTAATTTAGTGGTCTGTCTTCTTCCAAACAGGTGACTTCATGTTGTTATTTACAGCAAGCAAGTGCATTCTGGAGTGCATTTTCACATCTGTTGAATTACAACTGGTTATTGTCCCACTTTCCCAAATGGTTCAAGTCAGACTTCATCCGCATGGCACCTGCCTTGAGCTCATGTCCACACCTCATTTTTACAAGCACAATAAATTAGTCAAGTCTTTGTTAACGGCCTGTAATTGTCTTGGTGTACAAAACGAAAACAGAAACACACAAGCACAAACAATGCATACTTTGGTCTTAAATGTTACCAAATGGTTCAGGAATTTGTTTTTGAAGTGACGTTATTGCCTGCCTTGCCTCATAACAGACAGGCTTGGTTCATTTTTCAAACATAGATGTTGACAGAAGCATCCTTCTAAAACCTCTTATTTCACCACTCCATTATTTCAGCATTCATGAATGAGGAGCTCTGAGGGTGTCATCCGCTTTTTTTGATTATAAATAATTTTTTTGTGTATCCGTGAGCCAGCTTCCCTCTCTTTCACCTGGGATGGTCTGTCTCTCAACGGGAGTCATCATGAATGAAAATGAAAAAAGGGAATGGTAATGCATGCAGAATCGTGTGGCAGATGTGGGCTTTAAATAGAAGTGTTCCCTGTGTGTTCTACTCACTATTTTGCTTTCTAAGCCGTGTCAATCAGAGCTTCGGTAGTCCCAGAGGCCCCTCTCCTGCTGAGCTGTGCGGTAGGTAGGTGGTACACAGTCTGCTGTTTGTTTGGAAGAGCTGCTCCTATGGGCCACAACTAGGTTCAATTGTGAATTCCACCCATGGGTTCAACCACACAGGTTGGCAGGCAGTATGAGGCACAAAATGAGAGCTAAGGACCTGGTATCAAGAGGCACTTTAGTAAAATTTAATCCAATATTTTTCATGCCATTTAGTATCAATTTGATGCAGTTTTGTGCCCAAATCCAACCACAACTTCTAGTAATTAACTTAAGCTAACAAAATTTAAGCCTAAGGAGCAGTCTGAATGTTGGGTCAGTCAGTAGTGCTGTGCACTACTTTGCAGTGTGAACGGGGTATTTCTGTTGTTAGCCCATTTATTGTCATGACAAAATATAAAATAAACTTATTGATACATTTCTGACAAGAGTTATGAATTAATTTTCTTGCCACCAGTTTTTGTTTTTGACCCCATAACTACCAGCATTTCCCACAGAATTATATTGTATTTGTGGTGATGGCACAGGGCGCACGCAAGTGTGTTCACAAATGGAGGTTTTTTTCTTAAATAAATATGCCATAAATACAGTGTGACAACATGTGGAGGAACAATAATCACTTGCTTCTCCAGCAGGACAGCTTTCTGATTATTGTTCTCCGGTAGGCCTCTCATTGCATTGACAAACTGTACTCAACTGGAAAAGAGCTTTCTTGCTAGGTTCTGCAGCCTTGGTAGCAGCACCAGCTCTCCACCTGCTTGCTGTTACAGTGACCCTTCAGGTCACAGCAGATCTCCAGATGAACTCAAGAACCACTGATGCAGTCCAAGATGGTGAAGTTGGTTTCTGTCTGACCATGTGATCAGTAACTTGAGTTTTTTTTAATGGAGTGGCATGGGGGGACCAAGAACAAGGCAGAGGGGGTCCTCGGGAAATCAGAATATTTAATCAGAAATAAAATTGGTATTGAAAATCTGTGTGGAGAACACTGGGTGTGAATTTCAGCCTCATGTGGAGTCTGGTGTCCTATTATAGATTTAAAGTGTTAATGCACAAGAGTTGAAACAAATGTTAAATATTGTTTGCAGCGGAGAAAAGTATTTAGATTTTCACTTAAGCAAAATACAGTGCACAGGTTATATAATAAATTATATTTAAAATAACCAAAAATAAACTCTTTATATACAGTGGCACTTTTAGAATCACATAAATTATATTGCTGGATCACAATTGTTAATTCTTTGATGTGTATGTCTCTTTAATGTTGCAGCTGATGATTTTGATTTGATGCTGTCTTGCTGGGTAGCTTAATGTATATGTAAGTAGTGAGTAACACTTTAAATCTAATGAAATGGAGTAGCAAGTACAATATTTGCATTTAAAATGTGGTAGAGTAGGAGCAGAAAGTTACATAACAGATAAATACTTAAATCTGTACTTCAGTAAAATACTTGAAAGTAAATATACTAAGTTATATTCCTCCTCCTAGCCATGCTCCTATGCAGTGTTGCTGGGCATTGTAAGATTAACATTACTCTGGTCACTAGGGGACCCAATCATATTTCAAGGGGACAGTACCACCACCACTGTATATATGGATATGTGCTGGAAATATACATCCATTTAACATTTCCGTACTATTACAGTTTATAATCCATATAAATTCCCCATTATGTGAATGTGTATTATGTTGAACCTCAGTTATATTGGGAAACAATTATATTTCCCAACATGATAAAGTTTCTATTAACAAACAAAATAATGGGAACAAAATGAGTTGAAACAGATGGCTTCAGTTGTATGGTAGATTGGGACCTCACAATGGGTCCTGGGGTTGTTTACCAGCTGGTAGCCTTGTGTAGACTACTGAGAGATCTGAACAAACTGGTGAAAGGTACAGTATGTTTGTGTTATTTTTTTAGTAAAAATTATTTTACAAAGCAAAATATGAGCCTTTTTCTTCCATTTTTTTTCAAAGAAGCAAACACGTGGTGGGAAATGCAGTATGATCCGGAGCTAACAAGACAAAGAAGGCAATTTATTTTCTGTAAAGCAGCCTAATCCCTCTGTTAAATTTGATTTTTAAGAGACAGCAAGATGCTCGGTCTAAAATAATTGAATTGTGACCTGCTCTGAAGCTGCAGGGTATGTTGGTTGCCAGAGGTACTTGATTTTTTTCTGCGAGACATTATCTCCTTAATTAGGCTGTGATTTAGGCTCAGAAATTCCTCTCCAATGGGCCAAACCTTTTAAAACGACAAAAAGCAAACAGTCTCAGGAGGAAATCTTTGCTTTCCAGGCCATTCTTCACTAATGACGAGATCAAGGCTTTAAGCAAATACCCGAGCTCTCTGGCAGCTTGTGGGGGCCATGGTTTTTGTGTGGTATGTGAGTGAATTCTAATTTATTCCTCTATATTGAAAGAGGTTCAAGTATGAACTTTTATATAAATGATTGTTTTAACCAGAAGATTCCTTTTAAATTGCTGCCAAAAGTCCGATTTCATACCAAAGTTGGGTGTGAAAAAAGCAATTCCAGAATGCTAGAGAAACATACCCATGGAAATTATCATTTTTAATTTTAGGTTTACATACTAATTCTTGGTCCAGCTAGTCTTATTTTCCTGTCTAAAAATTTTAGTTCACGAGTTTTGGGTTTTGTTCTGTGGTAGAGCGTCGCTTCAGTGCAGGTAGTGTCTGCCAAGAGAAAATTGCAAAAGTAAATGTTTTTTCTGGTAGCCTTATCGGAGAGTAACTGCATGGAAATGGGTAATTTCAGTGTTTCCTGTCACCAGAAACTAGAACATAACTTGCGTATTGGCTGGCAGATACGCTGTATGGACATAAGTATTGGGCCACCTACACTTTACACCTACAGGGGCTTTTATAACATTCCATTTTAAATCCATAGACATGGAGATAAGGAGTTGGTTGCCCCTTTGAAACTACAACAGCTTCCACTCTTCTGGGAAGGCTTTCTGCAGGATTGCAAGAGTATTTTTGCCCATTAATCCATAAGCGCATTTGTGAGGTCAGACATTGATGTTCGATAAGGGGGCCTGACTTGCAGTCTTTGTTATTGTTCAGCCCAGAGGTGTCTGATGGGGTTGAGTTCAGGGCTCTGTGCAAGCCAGTCAAGTTCTTCACCACCAAACTCATCCAACCATTCCTTTGTGGACCTTGCTTTGTGCACTACGGCACAGTAATTCTGGAACAGAAAAGGGCCTTCCTCCAGCTCTTCCCCTCTAACTTGGAAGCATAGAATTGTCCGAAATGTCTTGGTTAGCTGAACCATTAGGATTTCCCTTCACTGGAACTGAGGGGCCCAGGCCAATCCAAAAAAACAATCCCAAGTCATCCCTCCACCACCAAACTTTACAGTTGGCACAGTGCAGTCAGGCAACTAACTTTCTCCTGGCATTCAGAGTCATCCATCAGATTGCCTTGACCAGGCTGTATCCTGAGAGATGAGCTAAAGGACTTTGTCTAAGAAAGGGTTCGTTTGTACATTTTCATTGGACTGAGAAACTAAAAATGGAGTAGAGTAAAAACCAACAGTAAAACTCACAAAGATCCTCTGAGATAAACTTTTGCACAAAATAATACAGTAACACAGGCACACCTGCACACACCTACTATTGAGGTACACCAGACTTTTTGCAGGACAGTTTTTGATCTTTCACCTGTGTGACTCCATGGCTGCAGCAGCTGTGTTTGTCAGGAGATGTG
Organism: Etroplus canarensis; assembly: GCA_015106775.1. Taxonomy (NCBI): domain Eukaryota; kingdom Metazoa; phylum Chordata; class Actinopteri; order Cichliformes; family Cichlidae; genus Etroplus; species Etroplus canarensis. The sequence goes on from VUQH01024849.1 coordinate 29,581, forward strand.
AAACAACCACAAAACCTTTTATAGCCAGGTGTGTTGTTCAGGTGTTGGTCAGGAAACCAGATGGTTAAGCACTGCCATCAGGTGCCCTCAGGCTGCTACTGCTCTCCAGCTGCCCAACAGACAGGCACCAAACTCAACACACATGTACACACAAACTGCAAGCCAGGCTGAGATGCTGCTGCTGCTTCTTCCATAATCTTCAAAATCAGTCACTCAGCTGGAAAAGGCCATCTTAGTTGTAGTCTTCTGTGCTGTGCTCAAGAGACTTAAGTATTCTGCATTGGCATGTCGTGGGTATCTTAGGGCTTTGCATTTTATTTTGTCATATATTTGTTTTTGTTTTTTTTTTTTTAGCTTTTCTGAATTCTCATTCTGTTCTCTGTCAAACTCATTTCATAAGTGATACATTATTTTTACCTGCTCTCTAGATGTTGATTACTTTCCCAGTTGACTCAAAATCTTTCAGTCAAATCATTTTACTTTCGCTGTTGCATTTTTATAAACTCTTCTATAAACTGTTTAACTACACTGCTGTGGCAAAACAGTGGGTGGAAGAAAGAAGAGCAGGGAAGCCTGAATAAAAGAGATACCAAAATTAAATTAAGGCAAAGAAACAAGAAAGTATACAGAAATAATCTGCTGTGCAAATGTCTGTTGCAGAATACACCATCACCTTGCTTTGGAATATAAATGCAGAAAATCAGGAAGCAATTATTCAGCCTGATGTAATTTACCCTATTAAGCCATTAATGTGCAGAAGTGCAACCCAAATTTAGTCATTTGGAATTACTCTAGTGTTGTTAATTTTGTTTTGTTATATTAAGTCGAGTCACGTGTTTTATAGTGAAATTCATTTTATACAAATCTGTTTGTGTCTCAACCAAGACAGGAGCAACCATTTGAAAACTGTACCGTTCTGGATTTTAAAAAAAATCTGTTTTGAATACTGGAGTATGCAGCATGATTATGCAGGGCAATTTTTGGCTCATGTCATGCAATCATCTTAGACACCAGTTAGTCTGAACGTGATTAGGGATTGCATTGTATTGTTGTGTATTAAAAATTACATGTTCAAGACTCTTTTGCAGTCGTATCATCAAGCAATGTGTGAAAGTTGTTTGCAGTGCAGTTGGTGCTACCACTTTTGTAGTTTCTTGGATGTAGTGGGCCTGGCTTTATGCCTGCCCAGCATGTCTGTGGTTCTTTTGATAGGTCTATGAAACCTGAATAGTCCCAGAGTTGTTAGAGTTCTGAATAAGCAAGAGCCCTGGGCCAAGAAAACCCAGCAGCAGAAGCCAAGAAACACGATGGCCCAGCAGAAAGGCAGCGAGGACAGAATGGCATTTGGCTCTCTGAGTGCTTCACACTCATTAGATAAACCCAGTGAACAGAGAGGTGGGACAGATTTCTGCTCTTTAAGTGTCAGAGCTCTGCTCTGGCCCTGGGCATCTCTTGTCTTTGTGAGGTGTCCATCATGAGAATGGTCTTCTGACACAATACCGCTTTTGGATGAGTTCATTCTATGCCAGGTTGTAAGGTAGACCAATGCCTAGATACTCAGGAGGCTTTACTGATAACACAACAGAATGGCCTGGGATAACAAATGTTAAACAACCCATTTGGTGTTGTCCTACCTTCTAAGGCAGTGATCAATTGTAGATACCAGACATTCCAGGGAGGATGTTAGAGTGGTTAAGATGCAGCTTAGGGTTGGGGGCCACATTAGAGTGTTCTGATATAATGCCCATGAGATAAGCTACTCTTAGCTACTCTTAGCTTGATACAAGATATGCTTCCCAGCTTCCATAATGTCAGGTGTCTGTTCATGCAGAATTGAAAGGCTGAAGGTCAACTGACTACTTGTTAATTTAGTTTTAAGAGAGAATAATAATTTTATAAAATTGATAATTTCGTCATTTTATTTAGTGGTTTGTAATTAAGCTGAATCACAAAGCCCAGTCATAGGGACCACAAGCCAGTGTAAATGGGAGGTTGGTGTCAGGCAGGACATCTGGTGTAAAATCTGTACCAAATCACACATGCAGATTCATCTGCTGTGGTTACCCCTTTGGGGGAAAAGGAAGAAGGTGTGTATATATGTGTTTCTATAGTGTAGTGGTTTGCACATTTGTCTCATGAGCAAAAACTCTCTGGTTTGAGTCCAGGAGGGGACACGAGCCCCCATGTGCTGTTTCAAGAAGGACATCTGGTATGAAACTTGTGATGAATTACCAAAGCAGACACTACAATATTCATGTGACATCCCACTGGTCATTCTAGAGAGTCTGTTAGGGAATATAAGTTGATGTGGAAAGGGGGGAAATGAATGAGGACTGCTATCAGATGAAATGAGGTAGATGGAACACTGATCATATTGGAACAGACAACGTTTTTGTGTTCCCAAAACTAAAAATTGGATGTCCTTTGATGGACATCTCCAGGTTGTACCCCACCTCAGCTGGGATAGACTCCACCGTCCTTGCAACTCTGAATTGCCTAAGAACTTCAGAAAAAATGGATGGATAAATAGATTTTGATCGTTTTCTATCACGCCATCAAGAAAAAACATGAAGGAAAAGAAAAGGACTTGGTACAAGGCAACTGAAGTGCTCATAAAATCCAACTGCACACTCGGCCATTTAACAATATGATTGTGACTGCTGTGGATATGGTTCTGCTGTGCATGATATAGTCTATACTTCTACCCTAGTTGTCTCATGGACACTATAAACATGGAGAACTCTGTGAAAAATATCAATATATTTACAAAGCTGGAATTGAATAAATGAATAAAGCTTACAGTTCACAAAGTGAAACATACAATATATTTTCTCTTCCTGCTGAAGAGTTGATTCACTTTAACTCCTGCCTTATTAAGGAAAGCCTTTGAGCATCTGTGACAGAAGTCAAACTAATTAATGAGTTTCATAAAAACTGGCAATACAGCCATGCTCAAAATGAGGACATAACTAATGCTAACTGAAACACTACACCCTTCACTTCACTTTGATAATTTTAATATAGAAAATAACCTTTATAGAGAACCTGCTTTTTTAGAAAAGACATTATAAAGGGCTTCACACAAAACAAGAACTTTATAATGCTGCTCACTCTCTCCAAACTATTGAAAAATGTGTGCTTTTTTAAATAGAGTGAATATTCTTGTTCCACGAGAGTATGGTTTTAGAAAAATTAGCAACACCTGTATGGAAATTCTTGATTTTATTGAAAAATGATGTGGTGTTATTGATAAAAATGAGTGTGGGATAGGCATTTTGCTTGCCTGATCAAAGGCGTTTGATACTATTGATTTTGAATTCCTTCTAGGGAAGCTGCATCATTGTAATATCAGGGCCACAGCATAGAGTTGGTACAGGTGGTACATATATGTAAATAAATCTTAAAGTAAAGCTATCATAGGGATCAGTGTTTTTCATTTTATATGCAAATGACTTTACTAATTCTTGTAGAATTCTACACAAAGTAATGTTTGTTGAATTTTTCACATAGAAATTTAGAAATTCTGAAAAATATAAAAAAGAATATGTAAAGGTGGAAAACTGGTTTAAATGCAGTAAATTATTGTTTAATATAAGAAAAATTAATTTCATTGTATTCCACTCAAATAGAAAATGACATAATGGTGAATATGTATACAATAAGATAAATAGTAACGTTATTCAGAGGGTAAAATTTTCAAAATTTGGGGGGTTCATGTTGGTGAATTTCTGATTTTTAAGATGTCTATTGATGAAATGACAATTACCCAAATATGTTGGATTATTTTTCAAATGGACAGTGGTTTGTGCATTTGCATTACCAGTGAAAGGTCCCTGGTTTGATCAGAAAGGGCATCCGGTGTCAAATATCTGCCAAATTACCAATGCGGATTAATCCACTGTGGTGGTCCCTTGGTGGAGACGATAAGGGAGCAGCTGAAAGTTACTGAATTTATTTTTTGGTATGCATATTATTTGAAGTCTGAACCCCTATTTACAAGATAGGAACGGCTTCTGGGAGTCCCATTTCACAAAATTTACACAGAATCCTAATTGTACTGTATTTTAACTGAGTTGTGAATAAACTGTAATTGATCTGAATGTGCAGACTTTGTTAAACTATTTTAGAGTACCAATCATATTTCACCTGTGGGTTCTAACAAATCCGTGTTTAGTGCATAAAACTTTGAAAAATGTGAGTGTATTTTATATGATAATCTGCATCCCTGCTCATAAATGTTGATCATTTGGTTTCACAAAGGGTCACATGGTGCATTACTTTCAACTGTCAAAAGGCATCCTCACCTCTCATAAAAGATGGCCCAGTGCCTCTTATGCTAAAGGAGATCCTAAAACAGACATTGCAGAGCTTAGAGGATTTGCTCAGCTGTTGTTTTGACTGCCACTTTGATACCTCTGGATTATTTCACTGAGACCTTCCCTAAGCAAAAATTGTGATTGGATCACAACCCTGGAGTTTTCCTTTTGCAGGGTCAGTAAAATCACTGGAGATCAGCAAAGACATCATTTTTTAGGAATACTAAGTTACTCTTAAACATGCTTGTTAGGCATCAGTACAAACAGAGCGTAAAAACAGCTTTTTATTTACCAGAATTTTCCAAAATTACCTCCTACATTCATATAAAATGGCTTTTTCAGCTGAGCCAGATGATCTACTTTCATCACAGCACACATAGGAGCTTTCTTAAAATTTCTGCAGTTTGTATTGCTATTGCATTGCAATCCAAAATATGGTTACTGTCTTCGGTGTGTAGTTTTCCTGATTCTCTCTGCCACAACTTGGCAAAAATTGACCATAGCCAGTAATAAGCTGACATCATCATTTATGCAAGACAAGGTTCTTTCACTTAAAAAGCAGTACAGGAGGAATAACTGTGACATATTGACATGATCTTTGATTGTAATAGTCCCATAGATGAGCTCATCAAAGCTCCTTACCACAGAAAAGAAGCAAAGCTGTGCCCAATTACTTTTTTAAACAATTTCTAAATGAAAAAATAATTGCAGGACTTTTTGGTTTCTACCTTAGTGCTTCAGTCGGTGGGGGGTTAAGGGACGGTTGACATTTCTATTAACAATAAATTTCTATTTCAAATAATTTTGTAATTTTATATTTTTGGTTCAGTTTTCCTTTTTATGCTTTGGGGATGCAAATATTTTTTTGCAGCATTCCAGGGCCCAGTGTGAGACATTTAACTAACTTGTTTTAGTTGACCCAAAGATATACAGTCATGGGAAAAACTGAGTACATCCTGTTATTCGGTAGCTTGTAGAGCCACTTTCAGCAGCAATAATTTCAAGACATCATTTTCCATATGACTTTTTCAGTCTATCACATCATTGTAGAGGAATTTTGGCCTGTTACTTCAGTTCATTCATGTTTGCCATTCATCTATGCACAGCTTTCTTAGGTTCTGCCAAAGTATTTTAATATCCCGATTTGAAAAAGGTTGAGATTCTGCATAAAATATAAATAAAAACAGAATGCAATGATCGGTAAATCTCGTAAACCAATATTTTATTCACAAAAAAACATAGAAGGCATATCAAATGTTGAAAGTGTGACATTTTACTATTTCATGAAAAATTCTAGCTCATTTTGAAATTTGATGGCAGGAACACGTCTCAAAAAAGTTGGGACAGGACCATGTTTCCCAGTGCGCAGCATCCCCTCTTCTTTTAACAGCAGTCTGTAAACATCTTGGGAACTGAGGAGACCAGCTGCTGGACTTTTGGGAGAGGTCATGCCTCTTGCCTGTGCCAAAGACATCATGTCCCAGTGACCCTAGGGACTACAGACCCATGGCAGTAACTTCACACAATGGAGAGACTAATCCTGGACCAGTTCCAGCCAATGGTCAGCCCCCTAATTGATCTCCTCCAATTCACCTACCAGCCCCAAATTGGAGTTGAGGACGCCATCATCTACCTGTTCAACCGTGTCTACACCCACCTGGACAAGCTACTGAGCACTGTGAGGGTCATGTAGATTCCTCTCTTGTGACCTGGATCATTGACTACCTGACTGAAAGACCACAGTATGTACATCTGCAGCAATGTGTGTCTGACAATGTGGTCAGTAACACTGGACCTCTGCAAGGGGCCATTCTCTTTCCCTTCACCCTTTCTCTTTACCCTCTACACCACAGACTTCCTACCACACAGAGACATGACTCCTCCAGAAATTTTCTGGTGACTCTGCAGTAGTGGGGTGTATCAAAAAGGGTGACGAGGAAGAATACAGAAGTGTGGTGGGCAATTTCATCACATGGTGCCAACAGTGTCAGAGAGGAGGACGTCCAAGTTAAGGACTGTCCTTCACAAACTCTCCATGATTTGCTGGACAGACACAGGACAGCACATTCAGCAGCAGACTTATTCCACCACGATGCACCACAGAATGCCACAGGAACTCATTCTTACCTGTGGCTCTGTGTGTGTGTGTTTGCAAACTGTAATCTGGCTAAAACTAATATTTTAAATGTGTTCATTTTCATTGTTTCATTTCTTTTAACTTATGTTAAGCACTTTGGTCAGTTGAGGTTGTTTTAAATGTGCTATATAAATAAATTTGACTTGACTTGACTTCTGATTTCGAAGAAAGTAATAAAAATCTCTCTAAAATATTTTCTCTCTCATTATTGCAGCGTTTAGCAAATAGAAATAAATTTGGCATTCCTAACTGACCTAAAACAGGAGAAGTTTAGTCTGATTTAATTTCAGACAGTGAGAAAAAATTTGTATGTCTTTTTATACAGTGTGTGTAAACTTCTGGTTTCAACTCTGTGTGTGTGTGTATACATAGTACACACAGTTACGGGATTGCATTGAGTCCTGTGAAAACTTTCTTTTTCACATGACTGTAGTTATATATCTAGAGCACAGGATCCCACAAATCATCTTTAGACTTTCTTTTCCTTTTGACCAATCAAATGAATATTTCAGCTCCAGACTTAAATATATTTTTGCAATGCAAAGGAAAAGCTGTTTTTACATGGAGAAGTGGAACATTCTTACTATGGGATATAATTTTTCTCTTATTCTAGGTCATTCTCAAAAGGTGGTCAGGAGAGAAGCGAAATCCCTTTCCTCCTACATCATCCATCCTTGGCCTTAGGTACAGCATGCTGTTCATCTTCCTCCACTACCTCACATTCTTCTTCATTTCAGTTACAGGCGTTCACCTGTCTGCAGTGCAAATGTTCAGTCTGTGGGCAGTAACAGACCTAAAGATGTTTTCATTACCTTTTTGATAAGTTTTGGCATTAAATGTTTTCTTGCTTATTCTATAATACTTATCTCTTCTGTGGTGCCAATACAAAAGAACCTAGAACTACTTGCAAGTGGGCCTTTTGGAATATCCGTTCACCAGACCTCCTATTGTCTGAGTGGGATGAGACCCAGAGCCATGTAACAAGACTCTGTCAACACTTCTGACAACTAAATCCAGTGTGTGGGGGCAGGCCTGTACATCTTTAGTCTAAATTTGGATATATTTCAGGCTTGTTTTTCTAAGTAATTTTGCAGGGGAAAAAGTATTTCTCATTCCTTCCTAATAATCTTTTTCCCCTTTGCATTCATTACTGATTCTCCCACAAACAAATGTCTCCTCTCTGGCAGATTTGTGTCTCTGATCCAGGGGCGTAATCTGTGAACGGCTTTGTCAACATCACTGGCTGCCTATTCATGTTACTGTTTATCGCTATGTTCCAGGAAGACAGAAGCGAAGGAGAAGAAGTAGTGGGAACAGAAATGGATGTGAGCAGGAAGGACAGACAGAAGTGAAGTGAAGGGGGGGCAAGAAGTCTCAAACAAGTAGAGAGAAGTATAGCGACAAGGAGAGGAGGGAATCACTCAATCGTTTCTGAGGAGGGAAAGAGGTATGAATATTCCGATTTTACCCTGCTCATTAGAGACGGCTGCCTCTTCCTTTGGGGCAAAGCACTGCTTGTGTTTGTTTCCAGCCTGATTATTTGCATGATGTATTCCACAGCTTTATATTCAGTGATGGGAGAAAGATGACGTTCTGGCAGGCTGACAATGAGGCCTAAGGGGCGCTGAGGCAGGCACAGTCAGCTTTATTCAATGCAAAGATCAAAGGCCACGCTTCTTTACCCCAAATTAGTCACCATTTCACAGTCACTAAAGCTCCCTTCCAACAACTGTACTGACTTGCGCAGCTCCTAAACAAGGCTCTTTTCTGAAAGGTTGGTCACGCAGAGGGAAGATCTCTGTTTTGGGACGACAGCCTGAAACTAATCAAGTCCACACTGCCAAGAAACAGAGAAGCTGATTGAAAGTTGCTTGTTTTTCTGACATGGAGAAAATAGTTGCTGAACATTGTGTCCATGATTGGCACTGGCATTAAAATATATGATGTTGATTATATTGTCACTGTGCTGGATTAAGACCTGAATAGACAAGCAAAGACAGTTGGGGTTAGGTGACAAAAAATATGACTATTCTGCTAAAACTGCTACTTAATGAAGTGATGTCCATAAAAACTACTTTGTCTTTTTTTGCAATCCAAGACCTGTACACAGAAACCACTCTGCTTGTGGTTCATGTCCTCACGAATAGCCCACATACTGCACAATAATTGTGCTGACTGTGACAATAATCAGTGCAGTGATGGTAATGGTTGTCATGTTTGAACTTTAACTATAATGTTAAGAAATGACATTTACACTAATGTAAACTTTCAGGCAAGTAGTAGATAATGGTTTTAAGGAACATGCATGGTGGGTAATTTACTAAAACATTACCTACAATATCAGATCCTTGAATGTCCACTTAGGTACAACCATTGGACCAGTGTCTGAGATTTAAGGTGATCTGTTATCAGAAATTGAGTCTAAAATATATTTATGCTTTTTATTTTGTAAAATCACTCTAGGATAATTATTGCTGTGGCTTCGCTCACTTAGGAAAATATATTTATATCTACAGTGTTAGTGGGTCCCTGTCCATAGGAGTTACCATGCTATGCTGCCATATTTTTACAGTAGCTCAGAATGTTTTAAAGAACCAGAATTATCTATTTATCCATCTATCTAACTATCTATCATACATATTTATGCTGTTTTAGATGGTAAAATCACTGTATGTAGAAATTGTTGTTTCTTTCTTCACTTAGTTAAACAATGTTAGCGGGTCCCATTCTACTGGAGTTACCATGTTGCATTGTCACGGTTCTACACTAGCTCAGAACAGACAAAAGAATATGGTGACTGCATTGTGATTACAATCAACAGAAATTCACAAAAAATGCTCCTTCAATATGCATCCTTCAGTTCTAAACTGAAACCCCCTCATTCCTATGAAGGTTATAAGTACTACAGCTTATGTAAGAAAGAAAAGAAACCTTTAAAAAAGTAGCATGTGAAGAACACAGAGAAAAAACCCCACAATTCTTTCCTGCCTCTGCGTCTTGACATGCAGAGTCATTTATAAAACAAAATGCAAGCAAAATTAATGCACAAAAATGTTACAGTTCTAAGGGATCTCTTTGTCATGCTGTCACTTTCAAAACAAGTCAACTTAGAGATCACAAGAAAAATATCACAAGGATCATCCATAGCAAACCATGATGGTGTCACCCTAAATACCAGGGTCAGTGATGATTTCTTCACTGGTTACTGACCACAGGCCCCTATTGGTTCCTGCAATTAGTTACCCAGACTCTGACACAAGGTGGTGGTTAACCCATTATGACATTAATGTATCTACATTATTTGATCAAAAATAACAGCAAATAAGGAGTGTTTAAAACTTTTCCTTTTAAAATATTAATTTCTGTCTTGGAGATAAACATAAGGGATTGCATCACCCCAAACAATCCAAGAACTACATACTTCAGAAGTGATCAGTAGAAAACATCTTCAAATTTAGCCCATGTACATCAAAATATAAAAGTCGAAATAATGCATATCTACACAGAAGTAGGACATAAAGAAAGTCCAACATCCTGCTAACATTATTACAGAAATTTTGAGACGCATCTCTCCTGATTTCAGGACTTGCGAACAGCTGGAAAAAAAGGTTTTAACTTTGACCATGAAAAGTCAAGTGGGGAACAAAACCCACAG